>CABHPQ010154799.1:0-29269 GCA_902168405.1 Peromyscus aztecus | reverse complement strand
GTGTGTGTGTGTGTGTGTGTGTGTGTGTGTGTGTGTGTGTGTGTGTGTGTTGCATGTTTTGTATGTGTGGGGTTTTGGCCATGCAGGGACCAGAGAACATTTCAGGTGTCCCATTCTATTGTTTTCTATTCGATTACTTTGTGGCAGGGTTTCTAAATTCTCAAGATCTGCCTGTCTCTATTTCCCTCTGAAAATGTCCACATACATGGGTTTTATATGGAGGCTGAGGATCCAAATTCAGGCTCTCATGGTTGAACTACAAGTGCATTTATCCACTTAGCTATTTCCTAGAATTAATGCATGGGTTCACAAAGGAGATTCATCTGCATCAGCAGCACAAGCTTTGTGTCTGATGGTTATTCTCTACTCATTTTGCCATGCTGCATAGAGTTGCATGTATTTTTCAAGAACATCAATTTCTATTTCCAGGGAAGACTGTCAGACATATACCTGAATTCAAAGCTTTCACAGGCCCCCTCCATGCAACTTCCCTCTGTTAGGCTTTGGCTTTCTCACATGCAATGATCAGACCTTTTAAATTTTTTCACTGCTTTTAAAATTTGTAACATCTCTGTTTTCATGACAAAATTACTTTTTTACTCTTAACTTTGATAAATTATACTTACAGAAAAGTTGCAGTAGGCTGAGACTCTTTAGGTATGTATGTTTCATTAGGAATGCCTATAGGGGAGGTCAGGAAACTAATAAGGGGCTATGAGGTGGATTTCAGTGGAGGCAAGAAAGAATGCACATGGTAGGAAGGGGGTGGATAGAATAAGGTAGTGTTAGATGTGATGAGGATGAGAAGATAGGGCACAAGAGGGAGTATGGGGAGAGATAAGGAACACAAAGTCCTTCTGAGAAAGTCATATAGGAAAGTACTGCTGCTGTACTGAGAAGCTCCTAACATGCATGCATACTCATATATCAAAGGAGATTAAATGGAGTTACCCTAGAAGGACGCAACAATGCCTGTACAAGACACCCCAGGCTAACAAGTAAATATCTCAGTACCTGGGAGGAGTTTCTTCTTCTGGAGTTGGTGAATGGTGTCCCACAGGCTCCAAACATTACAGGATATTGCCATTCCTATTGATTATACTCTACAACTTGACTGGAGCACCCTACTGATTAAGACACCATATATTGAGTCACAGAGCATGGAGATGTCAGGGTAGTACTGACCTGATACTTCATCCAGACTGGGTAGTTGTGTTTATTTTTGTGCTAGAAGGGACTGTTCATGCAACTAGAGAATAAAAATCATCACCTATTATCTTTGTCAGGGTTTCCATTGCTGTGAAGAGACAATGATTCCACAGCAGCTCTTAATAAGGAAAAAATATTTAACTGGGGTAGATTACATTTTCAGAGGTTTAGTCCATTATCATCATGGTGGCATGAAGGTAGATATGGTACTGGAGAAGAAGATGAGAGTCCGACATCTTGACCCCCACAGGCAACAGGAAGTGGTCTGTCTCACTGGGTGTGGCTTGAGCATATATGAGACCTCAAAGCCTGCCTCCACAGTAACACACTTCCACCAATAAGACCACACCAACGCCAAAAAGGCTACATTTCCTAATATTGCCACATCTTTTGGAGGCCATTTTCTTTCAGACTATCACATTCCACTCCCTGAACCCCCAAAAGACTTGTAGCCATATCATAATGCAAAAATGTATTCAGTCCAACTTCAAAAGGCCCCATAGTCTATAACAGTCTCAAACATATTTCAAAGTCCAAATTCCAAATTCTCTCCTAAGATGTATGCAGTCTCTTAACTGTAACCCCCTATAAAAATTTTTAAAAAAATCACGTAATTCCAACACAAAATGGCACAGGATATACATTACCATTCCAAAACATAACAAAGGGAGCCTAGGAACAGTTGTGACATCATACACAAGACCTGTACAAGCCTAAACCAGACATCATCTCAGCATGGAATGGTGTGGTATGCATTAAGTCTCACCCCTAAATACAAAGCTATTAGTAGTTGATCTCTGCTAAGGTAGGGAGGGCCCATTATCTTTAACAGTGCAGTTCCTGCTAGGTGAATCATGTTCTACTGGATGACCTCTTGTCCCATAGTATATGAGCAGCACAAATTGGACTTGATTCGTTTAAAAAAAAAAACTAAAATGACAGAAAGTTAGGTGGGTTGTGAAAATGTCATAAACCTGGAAGAGTTAGGGGAGTGAATGTGATCTAAATACATTGCATACAATTTTCAAAAAATTAATAAAATTAAGTAATTTCAAGTAGCATAAGTGTTTTTGGAATCTCATCAGCTGTTGCTAATATTATCATCCAAAATCCATAGTAACTTATTACCACCAGGGAGTTTATCCTGATGTGGTATTGCATAGTGTACAGATAATACTTAGATTTCACTAGTTAGTCTACTTACATTCTTTTTTTTTTCAGCTCCAATATAGGATCTCCTGTTTAATTTGTTTCCCATGCTTTTACTCATCCTTACTGTCTTTCTATATACAACAGTTTTCTAGTCTTCCCTTAGTCCACGTATGGCATTGATATCCATTACTCCTACAATTATTTTTCTGGAGAATTCTCCTAATTTCAATTTTTCTCATTTTTTTGTTGATGTTGTCATTGTTGTTACTAGACTAAGCTTATGAATTTGTTTTATGACCAAAGTGAATAAAAATGATATTATATCTTTTTTGTTGCATCCATTCAATGTGTCTACATTGTCACCATGTCTTATTAACAAGTGAAGAACTTGACCTCTTATCTAATGTTTGCAGGGTTATTTCCTTTCAGTTGCTGCTTAATAAATATCTTGAGCTAAATTCTTTGAGACTAAGATAATATCCTGTATCTTTAAGTTTTCAACCACTACTTTCATGATTTTATTGAATTTCTCTTCAGTAATGATATTCTGATGATCACTTGACTAACAGTTATTTTCTACTACAACACAACTCAATCAACAGGTAAAGTTTATGTGCATTGAAGAACTTATGTGCATTGAAGATATTTTTTAATATCCTCACAGCCTCACTGCCTTTAAGTAAAAATGCATCTCTTGGTATTGTTTGTTCTCTCTTTTAATGCAGACTTTCAAGAAAAATGAAACTTGTCTTCAGTCAGTAATGGTGTCTCATTTTCTCAGCCAACTAATTTACTTTTGATCTGGAGTTGAATGAGTGAAAAGTAAGAGTCTGCACCATGCACTAGCCAAGTGTATTCCCTGATACATTCAGATGACAGAGGAAAACGTGAGCCAGTTTCTTTCCAAGTTGATAGATGCCAACAGCCAAACATGCCATTGATTGTTATCAGATAGTCTTAAGCTTGGCATTTGATGAAATATATTTGATTAGGTGTAAGAAAAATGTATCTTCAGCTTCCACCTGTTTCATTATTATCCATCCCTTTTTAAACTGAGATATTTTCAATGGAAATATGATAATATACAAAGACACCGAATCGCCTGATGCCAAATAAAAGAATCCCTCAAAGAATATTTGGAAATTAAGTAACTAAGTTATCGTCTTTCTTCCTACTCATGCATACACACATATGTGTGTATTTAAATATACATACATGTATTTGTATGTTAATATAACCCTGGAGATAAAATTCATTGAGCCAGTGTGGTTTTGCCTCTATACTTAATGTGTATCCTAAGCAAATCTTTTTCTTTCCTAGGTTTCTGTTTCTCTAAAATTAAAGTCTGGTAAATGAACTCAAATATGTTACATCTTATGAGGCTTTCAAGATATTATCCATCCAGCTTAACATACATGAACAATAAATTCTGTGGTTATAGAAGGTCAATGATTTTCATAAACTTATTTTAAACGGGATTACTTATTAATAAGGCTACTTGTTTTACTTGATTTTGTGTCAGAAAATAATTCTAGCAAGTAGGAAAAAACTTTAGTAGTAAACTTATCTTCACAATATGAGCATGGTTAGATTTATTGATTTTATATCTAAATTAAGGGAAAGTCAATCAGAATATCATCTGTAATTTCTAGCATTTATAGAGCATTCATTGTGGATATTCATTTTTTTCTTTTTTTTCTTTTTTTTTTGGTTCTTCAAGACAGGGTTTCTCTGTGTAGCTTTGTGCCTTTCCTGGAACTCACTTTGGAGACCAGGCTGGCCTCGAACTCACACAGATCCACCTGGCTCTGCCTCCCGAGTGCTGGGAATAAAGGCATGCGCCACCACCGCCCAGCTTGTGGATATTCTTTTGATTCACATTTATTTTTCAATTTACCTAAAGGAAAATAGTCTTTTTGGAAAACTGCATAGCAAGCAATAAACTTCTATACCAATATGAGTCTATTTTTTTCCATATATCTTCCTCACTAAAATTAACACCTAAAATATAAACTATTAAAGTCAGGATTGGTCTTCAATAGCTTTGTATTTACAAGAGTATGGCCAGATCTATCATGGTGAACACTCAATATTATGGTCTAACTGAGTGTGAGTTAATTATTCCTGCTACAACATCATCTGTGGCTACAAAGGAGTTCTAGACATGGAGATACAGAAATTAAGCTTGATTATACCAAAACTAAATCACAAGAAGTGGACTACTTAAATTTAAATTTGTCCAGTGAAAGATAATGTATGGGAAAACAAACCAAAAGACAAAAACCTTTCCACAGAGTACTATATGGATTATTCATATTAACCTTCATATATATATATATATATATATATATATCATTAAAAGAAAAACCCATGATACCACTAAGTTAGGAAACTTAAAAATCTCTGGGAATCCACTATAATTAAGATTAGATCAAAATCTATTCTGTCCTGGTGAGTCCAAAGTTGTGCATCTAATCCACTTCCTATTTTAACCTGTATCAATGGAGTATTTTCTCTAAATTTGCCAAATAAGAAAGGACTAGATATTGTAAATGTAATTGTTACTTGATAATTGTTCCTAATGTATGTAGTCTTACTATGTTAAAGCAAAAACCATTCTTAGACAAAAGTGAGAAATTAGGTGAAATATTTGTTTTACTATGTAAAAATGTGTTGCATTTGTTTATGCTTTGGAATATTTGTTTAATGGTGTAAAGATGTGTTGCATTTGGATAACTATGTAAAGATGTGTTGCTCTTTTACCTTGCCTGCCTAAGGCACCTGATTGGTCTAATAAAATGCTGAATGGCCAATAGGGAGCGAGGAGGTATAGGAAGGACTTCTGGGCAGGGAGAATAAGTAGAAGGAGGAATTTAGGCTCAGGGGAAGAAAGAAAAGAGACACCATGGAGACAACAGGGACCAGCCATTTAGATGTGAAGGAAGAAGGATAGTAGAACATACAGAATGAAAGAAAGGTAAAAAGCACCAAGGCAAAACAGAGATGAATAGAAATAGGTTAAATCAAGTTATAAGAGCTATTGAGACAAGGGGAAGCTGCTGTGGAATGTTCTGTATGGCAAATGTGTTGCTAATAAAACACTGATTGGCCTGTGGCTAGGCAGGAAGTGTAGGCGGGACTAACAGAGAGAATAAAAAGAACAGGAAGGCAGAGAGAGTCTCTGCCAGCCACCGCCAGGACAAGCAGCATGTAAAGATGCCGGTAAGCCACGAGCCATGTGGCAAGGTATAGATTTATAGAAATGAATTAATTTAAGCTATAAGGACAGTTAGCAAGAAGCCTGCCACGGCCATACAGTTTGTAAGCAATATAAGTCTCTGTGTTTACTTGGTTGGGTCTGAGCGGCTGTGGGACTGGCAGGTGAAAGAGATTTATCCTGACTGTGGGCAAGGCAGAAAAACTCTAGCTACAGGAAGCAAAAGCTGAGCATTAATGATTTTAAAAAAGATTAGATCAAAACCAAATCAAGAGTATAATACACTCCAAATATATACAAACTGGAACAATCCTTTGTAAAGTTAAAAAAAATTCATGTTCATGAGGCCACAAATTCTAATAATTCTAAATAAAAGACTCCATAATACTCAGTTTGTCAGCTATTTAACATACCTAGTAAAACTTGCTAATAGGCATACTCTGCTGTAATGGCTGATCTTGGTTGTCAATGTGGTTACATCTGAAATCAACTAATCCCAAACAATTGAGCTTGCCTGTGAGGAATTTTATTGATTGGATCAATTGAGGTGGGAAGACCAACCCTAATTCTGGGCTATACCTTCTGGTGTCAGCCCACATAAAAGGACATGGAAGAAGGAAACTTTTATTTTTTGCTTGCATGTTCTTACTTTGGTTGGCAAGTTCATCTGTCCTGTGTCTGAAGCACTCTTTTACTAGTATTAGAACCTACATTTTTGGGATTCCAACATAGACTGAAGAATCTATAGGTCTCCCTGGGACTCCAGTACCAGATTGAGACTGCTATGACATCCAGCCTCATGGACTAAACAACTTGATTCTTTGCTCTTCCATCTGGTAACAGTCATTGTTGGACTACATGGGCCACAACCTTTAAGCCACTCTAGGAAATCTCTTTTAGTAGCCATTCTGCCAGTTCTGTTCCTTTAAAGATCCCTGAAAATGTACCTGCCAACTCTCTTAAAAATCATTTATTGTTTTCTAGGAATGAAATTCTTGGTAAAAAGAGTATATATATATATATATATATATATATATATATATATATATATAAAGTGATTCCATGTCATCCAGTTCTAGGACCAGCCTTACTATGCATTAAAAAAGTGATTAAACCATAATGATACCCTGTCAGCTTACAGGGAACAATGTCACTTATTTGATTAAGAAGGATCATGAGATAGAAGCAGAAAAATTGACAAGAATTTAAACTTTTATATCCAGTTATCATAAAATGATATGAAACTAAGAAGTATAAATAAGGCATTAAAAGTACTAGGAGATATATTTTTATTTATTTAAAAATTGTTTTTCATTTTACATGCCAACCACAATTCCCCCTCCCTCCCCTTCTCCCACTCCCCCCACCTTCCCCTCCCACCCACCCGCATCCATTTCTCATGGGGTAAGGCCTCCCTTGGAGAGTTAACATAAGCTGCCATACCAAGATGGGGCAGGACCAAGCCCCTCCCCCCTGCCTCAAGGCTGAACAAGGCCTCCCACCATAGGGAATGGGCTCTAACAAGCCAGTTCATATGGCCCAGATAAGTCCTGGTCTCACTGCCAGGGGCCCCACAAACAGCTCACCCACACAACTGTCACCCACCTTTGGAGGGCCAAGTTCGTCACATGCAGGCTCCCCAGCTGTCAGTCAGAGCTAGTGAGCTCCCACTAGCTCGGATTGCCTGTCTCTGTAGTTCTCCCCATCATGATCTTGACCCACCTTGCTCCTATAATCCCTCCTCTCTCTTTTCAGCTGAGTATTACTCAGCAGTAAAAAACCAAGACATCTTGAAATTTGTAGGCAAACGGATGGAACTAGAAAAAACTCATCCTCAGTGAGGTAACCCAGACTCAGAAAGACAAACAAGATATGTACTTACTCACAAGTGGATATGAAACAAAAGTAAAGGATAATCAGCCTACAGTCCACAAACTCAGAGAAGCTAGGTAAAGACGAGGACCCTAGCAGAGTTATACAGAGATCACCCCAGGAAATGGTTAAGATCTCCTGGGTAAACTGTTGTGTGCATATGTGTGTGTGTGTGTGTGTGTGTGTGTGTGTGTGTGTAGAGGGGAGGAGATGAGGGATGGGAACATGAGGGATCAAGATGGCCCAGTTGGGGGAAGGAGCCGTTATGGGGTTAGGGAGAAACTCAGTCCTAGGGAACTCTTCAGGGACCCACAAAGATGGCCCCAGCCAAGACTCCTAGCAATGGTGGAAAGGGTTCCTGAACTAGCCTTCCCTGTAGTTAAACTGGTGATTACCCTAATTGTCATCATAGAACATACATCCAGCGATTGATGGAAGCAGTTGCAGAGACCCACAGGCAAGCACTTGCCCTAGCTCCTGGGGTTCAGCTGAAGAGATATATTTTAATATATAGTAATTGTTTAATATTAATTTTTAATTGTTTGAATTATTTAAAATATATAGGTTGGTATATATTAATGTATATTAAACAATTTTGGCTAAAGAGATGTTTCAGTAGTTAAGAGTACTAGCTGTTTTCTCAAAGGACCCGTATTTAGTGACTTGCACCCGAAACAGAGATCTGACAGTAACCTGTATCTCTAGCTCCAAAAAAATCAATATGTGGGAAAGATAAATCTCTAAAATATGACTAAAGAAGTAAAGGATGAAGAATATATAGACATTAAGAGGCATTGAGAATTCATCTTTAGGATAGGAGTTCTAAAAGGAGAAGAGACAATCAAATATATATGGGAGAAGGGTGCTTTAACAAATTTACAAACACAAAGATTCCAGATCACCTTCTCCCAAACAGCAGGAGGAGAATAATAATAATAATATGCCAGATAAGTCAGAACTCCATTGATTACTACTGTTCAAGGGAGATAAAATTTTCCTGTAAGCAATGGGTGAAATCACTGACATCACTTCTAGTTATCAGTACCTGAAAGAGAATGAATTTGAAGTTTCTTTTACAGTTCTGTGAAACTTATCTTGTTATACGTAAAACAAGATAAGGAAAGCTGACAAAAAAAACCTGTGAGTGTTCATTCAATAATGTGAATATCCATACATTTTCTATGATGAAATTACTATAAACCACACATATAGACACACACACACACACACACACACACACACACACACACACACACACACACAAACAATGGAGTCCAAATATGTAAAGTCAATATGAAGTATCACAGAAAACATTTTTCTGAGAACTAAAGTTGAGTATATTCTGTGAGGCATAAAAATTATGAGGGAGTATTTCACTTTGAGGAATAGGACAGTCATTCAAACAGCACAAACTCAAGATATAAGATTCTTTTCTACACAAAGAAACACACTGGGAGCTGAAGAGATGACTCGGTGATTAAGAGCACTGGCTGCTCTTCCAAAGACCTGGGTTCCATTTATAAATTCAGTCCCAGGGGATCTGATGTCCACTTCCAGCCTCCAAGCATACTCCATGAATATAATGAATAGATATGTATGCAGGCAAAACACTCATACATTTAAAATAAAATGGAAAGTTTTTTAAACAGATGTTTTTGGTGTGTTACATATATTAACTACTAAAGTTTTTTTTTAATAAAACTCTTCGCATAAAATATCTTTACAATTTTGATTCATATAAAAATTTTATTAACTTTCAAAATTAAATTATTAATTCTTCCACTAAATAAGAACAACTACCAGTCCATCAGCAATTTTACAATGTTAAGTATTTTAGTCAAATCAGGCAAGGTAAAAGAAGCAGTTTCTTTTGAATTTACTGGAAGGAAGGAAACATCTAAGGGAAAAGCTTCAGATAATCGTCAAAGGAGTGTTTGCAACTGTGGAAAGGATAAGATGAAACCCTCCTTTGTTTACTCTACAAGGAGAAAGCAAAGAAAGGGATTACAAATGTCTTGTCTCTACCAAGAGAGCTTAAAAATATTTGTTATTTTTTTTTCTTTCTTTGAGACAGGGTTTCTCTGTGTAGCTTTGTGCTTTTTCCTGGAACTCACTTGGTAGCCCAGGCTGGCCTCAAACTCACAGAGACACAGAGATCCACCTGCCTCTGCCTCCCAAGTGCTGGGATTAAAGGCGTGCGCCACCAACACCTGGCTGTTATTGTTTTAAAATCTGAAGTGAGATAAGACATTTATAGCACATACTTTAAGCTTTCGATTTAGGATTATCTATATGTAAACATTAGTTTACATTTACATAAATATGACTAGTTTTCTGCTTAAAGTACAGAAAATATGGGACTGGAGAGATGACCCAGTGGTTGAGAGCACTTACTGCACTTGCAGAGGACCTGAGTTCAACACTTAGCCTCTAACTGCTCACAACTACCTGTAGGACCATTTGCAGCTTCTGCCCTCTCCCAGACCCTGCATTCAAATGTACATACCACACCCAACACACACACACACACACACACACACACACACACACACACACACACAATTTTAATATTTGTAAACGAAAATGGTATAGAGATGTGTCAGAAAAAGAATATATTCTGTCTTTTTTAAAGATTTTTAATGATATATAGCAGTTTTACAAATTCATGAGATAGAATATGACAACACAAAATATGTATAAATGTGTAATAATGTGTGCTGGTTAAATTTTCAGGTTGGAAGTACCTACAGTCACCACACAGACAAGCAATCAGAAACACAGATGTGGGATTATTTGGCTTCTACACATATCTCTTAGACATTAAATTGATTAGATTAATTGAGGTGGGAAGACTCACCTAGAAAGTGAATGACACATTCACTGGAATTGTAACCTGTACTATATGAAAAGGAGAGAGTTATCGGAAAACAAGTACTCATTGCTCTCTGTCCCTGATCATGCATATGATGTAATTAGATGCTTTATGCTACTGTCATCTTGACCTCCCAGCCATGATGCACCTTGAACTCTGAGTGAAATAAGCTCTATCTCCCTGAGTTCCATTCATCTGTTTAGTTTTCCTCAGCAAGAGGAAAAGAAAACAAGACAAGATCATATTGCAGTAATTATCATTTCCATGCCATTAAATATTTATATTTTTATTATGAATCATCAAAGTCCTCTTTTCTAGTTCTCCATAAAACACATAAATTCCCAGATTAATCTACTGTGCTGATATTAAAAAATGTATCCCTTTTAAACAACTAGATCTGTAATTTTATCTTTATCCTTCCATTTATAAATTTGTAATGATTGTTCTAGTATGTACTTATATTAAGTTGACTCTTTTTTTTAATTTTTCTGTGCCTGATTTATATTCTTTAACAAAATAATATCATTTCTATCCATGTAGTAGAATATGACACAATATCATTAATTGGAAAGACAGATCATATCTAATGGTATTTCTCACACAAGATGTTGTGTGCATATACAAGTGTAACTTATCAATTTAGTTATGAATATACAACTGAATTAAAAGCAAAAATTGGCTATTGTGAACATTGCTGTAATAAGGATAGGAGGACCTTTATCTATGAAGCCTATAAGTTTCTTTGAATATATAGCTAAATCATATGGTGGCTGCATTTTGTAATTTTTCCCCACAGTTTCTACCCCTTCAGATTATAACTATATTAATCCATATTGTCACCTCCAGTATTTATTTTTAGCCACATATTTGACAAGAATTGAATTTGCTTATATATTCCTCTATTTTCCCCTTAGGCTGTAAGGTAGCATATTGCTGTTTTCACATGAAACTCATGAACTAGACCCACAAAACAATTTTACACAATGGTTCTTATTTTTTAGAAAAGGCAATATGTAGTTCAGACTAGTTTCAAACTAGCTATGTAGGCAGAGATGACTTTGAATTGATTATGGACTATTCACTGCTCTCCAGCAATGTACTATCCTCTAGTATATATGGTGCTGGGGGTCAAATCTAGGGCCTCAAGCATGATAAGTAAGTGCTCTATCAACTCTGTTAAGTTTCCTGCTCAAAATACCTTTAAAGATTATTATGTTTAAAATACTCTGTTTAAAAACACAACCACATGTCTGCATATAAAAGAAACAAAATGTTCATGAAGCAAAAGTAGCTCTTACAATTGTTGTGTACTATGATTCCCCTCATATGTCTATGTGATTCCATTTAAAAATAGATTGTTTTCAACCTGTAACTTGAACCTTACGACTATATTCACAGTTTAAAAATATATAAGTCTTTGAAGCTTTTAGGAAAAATTACAGCTTTATGCTTCTGTACCACAAATACTTAGCTGTACAGTAGTGTTCTTTTTCTAACTTTTAATTCAGTTAAGCCGTGAATGTCACAATTAAGTTATATATCCTTTTCCCATACCAGTCAGTTCAGAATTATTTCCACTTTCTCCTCTATCAGAGTCAATATAGCAGAATACTGGCAGTACAGGCACTAAGATAAAAAATTGACAAATGGGGACTCATGAAATTGAAAATTTCTGTATGACAAAGGATACAACAATTTGGAATAAGTGGCATACTACAGAAGGGGAAAGAATTGATATCAACTCTGCATCCAATAAAAGGTTAATCTAAAATATATAAAGAACTCAACAAACTGAACCTCAAGAAAACCAACAATCAAAATTAAAAATGGGGTACTGATCTAAACAGAGCATTCACAAAAGAGGAAACTTTTTTCATGAGAAGCATGAAAAGAAATGTTCAGCATCCTTAGTCATCAGGGCAATGCAAATCAAATCTATTTTGAGATTGCATCTTACTCAAGTCATAATGGGCAAAATCAATAAAGCAAATGACAGCTCATACTGGTGCAGATGTGAAATAAGGGGACCCCTCATCCATTGCTGGTGGAAGTGCAAACTCATTCACTCACTATGAAAATCAATGTGTTGTATCCTCAGGAAGCTGGAAACAGATCTATCTCAAGATCCAGCTATGCCATACTTGGGAATATACCCAAAGGACTCCACAATCTATGAGAGACACTTGCTCAACTATGTTCATTGCTACTCCATTCAAAAGAGCTAGAAATACATTGATAGATGAAGGATAAAGACAATGTAGTACATTTACAATGAATTAATACTCAGCCATTAAAAAATTAAATCAGGAAATTCATAGATAAATAGTGGATCTGAATAGATCATCCTGGGTAAGGTAACCCAGACCCAGAAAGAAAAAAATGTGATATGCATTCACTTATATGTAGATGCTAACGGTTGTGTCTTTGATAAGGCTGCATATAGAGTAAGAGAGTGGGGTCAGAGACAGATCTCCTAAGGAAGGGAAAATAGAATAGTTATGGATAGACAAGGAATGGGAACAGGGATGGAAAACCAAACAGGGTTGGAGAGGATAGAGGGGCAAGGAAGGAAATACAGGAGAGATTACTAAAACTTAAGGACATTTAAGGGGTTCTAGGAAAATGTAAAACAGTAGAAGCTTCCGAAAATATATACATATATGTTGAAGGTGATTTACATGAATCATCAAAGAATGGGGGAGACAGAAGAATAGGGGAGAAGAAGTCCCAACTGGTCATTTCTCATCACCAAATGAAGCTTCACATGCCAGGAATGGATTACTTCTGAGTTGTTGACTAAAAGGCCCTAGGTGAACCCACAAACAATTCAGGAATTTGGCAAAGATATTGGTTGCTCTTAACAAGTTAAGGCCAAAGACCTATTGTTGAAAACAATAACTACAAAACTCATTGAACATGGAAAATTCAAGTTGCTGCCTACATGAAGTCTTCAACCCTTACAGACTAGTGTCCATGGTATTTGAGGGTACTCTTCATGCTATCAAAGGAGAAATATAAATACCAACCCAGTTACTAACCCTTTAATTTAGAATGGTTACCTGCCTGCAATATGTATTACCCAATACTGCTTGGGTGGCCAAGCACCTGGGACTAGATAAGACAGTGACATTGTGAGAAACCAAATATGACTGTTCTGCTTAAGGTTATGCTGCACCCATAAATCAGATTTGCTAAGACATCATCAGAAAACCTTCCTCCTGCAATTGATGAGGATTAGAGAGACTAATAGCTGGACAATGTCCAGAGAGAGAGGAACCTTAGAAGAGTCTGTCCTCAATGGTGTGGCTCCATAAAATCCCTCCCCTAAGGCCTCAGGGATCCCTGTGCAAGAAGAGGTGGAAAGAGTGTGCAAGCCAGAGGGAAGGGAGGACACTAAGAAAATAAGGCCCTTTAAACACAGTGCTGAGGGAGGTGTATGTGTGCCCCATCCCTAAAATCAGAAGCTATCGCCATTGAAAATCACTCACCAATGAAAAATTAGTCTTCTGCCCTAGAATCTCATTGGGATTACAAACCACTCCTAAGTCCAGGCTCCATGTCTGGCAGTAGATGGCTAACAAAATGAGCTGAATGGTATTTTTGAAAATTCTTTGTCTCATAAGTTTTTGACAGGGCATTTCTTTTCCTTTGTAACCTTGAATGTCCTTTGCTTCCAGCTTTGTGTTTTGAGGAGATTTCTGTGTTTAGAAATATGGGTGCCTCTGAATCTACATGTATATCCCATGCTTTTTCTTCAGTTCTTTTTCTGATTGTTTTCTTCTATTTCAGTTTATTTTTGTTCTATCTTATTTTATTTTATTATTATTTATTAGATGGCTGTTTGTTTTCTAAAAAGGGAGAAAAGGGGTGTTGATGTGAATGAGAGGAAATTGGGGGAATATCAGAGGAGTTTGAAGAGTGGAAATTATAATCAGAGTATATTATATGAAAAATCTATTTTCCATGAAGTGAAAGAAAAAAAATGTACCCGGTTTATGTAATGGAGGCAATATTACATACATTGTGTTTGATAAATTACTCAAGGTATTTAAAAAAAAACTATATGGAACCATTCAATGAATACAAAATTTTTAATAAGATTTCTTCTGTTCAATTTCTAATATGCAATTACAACCTAATTTTATTTTGAAGTTTTTATTCATTATTTTCTCTGAATTGAAATAAACTTTGTTAATTAAAATGTATTTGTTGGAATTTTTCTAATTTAGCTGTCAATTTCATTCTCTTGCTTCAAACTATAAGGAATCTAATGAAGGCAAGTAGGATTTGAGGCTGTTTTCATTGTACCACACTCTGCAGGTGTCAGGCTATGCATATGTAATGTAACATAATTGTGTCCCTAACTCCCTCCTGAAGGCAGTTTCAGATCATGGTTTGTTCAACAGTGCTATTGTATAACCCAATGGGAAGCACTGCAAGTTTTACAACCAACCCACAAGCATAGGTTCAAGACTATGCTAATCTCACTCACCTTTCATGTTCCTATCTCTGTTACATTCAGGATATTTGCTGAATAATAATTAGCTGTTGCTTTTATAATTCATGCATCTTAATTCTGTACTCTAACCTCAAATAGAATACATAATATGTTTTTGTCCAAATTAGTATACACAGTTTGAGAAGGCTTTTACCTTAGACAATACGGAATTCAGCAACAGTTGAATAAAATATTGTAAATTCAGACAGATGTATGAACTCTGGAGCAACTGTTCAAATATCAACAGTTATGGCTGTATAGAGAAGAAATTTCAAGCAGAGACACTGTCCAAGTTTCTACCTCCTCCCACAGCATCTGTCTGTTCTTCATTCCAAGGAAACTGTTATTAGAAATGTGATTTATCAAGCCTGGTGAAGGTGGCGCATGCCTTTGATCCTAGTACTTGGGAAGCAGAGCTAGGCAGATCTCTGTGAGCTCGAGACCAGCCTGCTCTACAGAGTGAAATCCAGGACAGGCACCAAAACTACACTGAGAAACCCTGTCTCGAGAAACCAAAATAAAAAAAAAAAAAGAAATGTGATTTATCAAATTATACTTTGCTTAATGATGGGGGGTTAATAAAACAACAAGGCTTGTTTTAGCTGTTTCAGGCTTAATAATTCATAAAAGATATATTTGGTGACAATTATTTTATATATGTATACCATGTGAATGTGTGAATTTATTACATTTTCTATTTAATAGTGTTCTATGTATTTTTTTCATTGTGTTTTCTCCTGCTCTAAGCTCTTCATTATCATCATTACAATTATTTGTCATCTTTAGAACAACCATGCAATAAAGGTTAATATTATCAGAAAACTGTGTCATAACACAAAACAAGTAAGTGTCAAAGCCTCATTCATGTACTTTGTGGTAATTTTTGACATTATGAGTTTATCTTGGTTATCAATCAACATCTTGATTCACCAACCAGTCATCATTTGCATTACTCATCCTGTGGACTTCTTCCTAAGAGTGTGGATACTGTGTCAGTTACTTTTCTCATAGCTGTGATAGAACCTGTTTCAGAGGAAAATGATTTATTTGGTTCACAGGTTAAGAGGATACAATCCATTGTGGGTTATGGGCAGGCTGCATACATGGAGGTGGGAACGTAATGTCCTTAGGCGCATTGTATGTCCACAGTCAGAGAGTAGGAGGGGATGCTGGTGATCTGCTTGATTTTTCTCCCACCAACCCCAGCTTTTAATTCAGGCTAAGGCACAAGCCCATAGGAGAGTGCCATGCATCCTCAACTTCTGTTTTCCCTCAGTTCATCTTTTATGGATACAAGTTACAGTCACATTCACAGGTGATCTCTCAGATGATTCCAAATCTAGCCTACTTAGTAACTGATATTAAACCATCCAAAATTTGGATTTATCTCCTTGTAGTTTACAGAACAAAAATGACTCTAAAGATCACAGTGACTGAATTCTACCAATAGTTCACTTATGTTTTGGGGCTTGGGGTGGCTCCAAAGAAGATTATGGTCATGCAGACTTGCAGCAAGACTGGAGTTATTAAATATATCCATATTTTGTCTCATATAGAACATGATTATGATAATTTGATTATGTTATATATTTACTATATTTATTACTAATGATGGGGATTAAAGAAACAAGAAAAATTGATGTTAATTTTCAATTTAGTTTTTTTTTTCTAAAAAAAATGATACTGAAATTACAGGAATCCTTTGAAACTTTTGACCATTCTATTCTCTTAAGTGAAATATCAAAATTCCATTTGAATTTTCTTTATTTAATTGATGGAAACCATCATTTTTCTCACAGTAGTTCTAGCAAGAAGTATTGTAAAATGTTTAATATCACAGTTTTCAAAATTATGAACATGCAACTAAATCTGGGAAATTATAAAGGCTACAGAGGGTTTTCAATAATTATAATGTCTTCAAAAGTAAAAATGATTATTAAATGTCTCCTGCAGCAAACTGCTCCAGTCTTTTCTGGAACTAATGTATAAACCATGCTCTTCCTTGCATTGTAACACCCCAATCAATAACATTCATATTACTTGAAGTCATTAGTGCCATCACTAATATTCTAGTGTGATCACAAAGAAATTTAACATTTTTGCTAAGTATTGATTTTTTTTCATTTACTTCAATGTGATGATGAAGCCAGAGTATCGACTAAGTCACTGACTGCTTTGTATGTATTCATAGCAAAATGAACAGTCAGCTGTTATTTTTTTAAGTATTTGTAATGTGAAGTCTTGTGGACTGCTTATATTATCTGTTTCCTCCAACTAGAAAATGAAATCTATCCACCTTAAGTTTAACTTTTGTTATTTGAAAATTGCATTATTAATAATACCTACCACAGTGAATAGTTGTGACTAGATAACGTCACTACCCTGACAGAAGCCTTCAGTGTTTGCAGGCATAGACTCATCTATAATGAATGCTACCTTTACATTCTGATGTTCCCTTGCTTGGAACATCTGTTTCTCCTTTCCCCTGAGGCAAGCCCTAGAATGTTGTGACTAGATGTGAGTTTCAAATAACAGCAGGCAAATGACATTAATCCTAACCTGCTTTCTTTTACTAAACTTTCTTCAACACTTGCAGCTTGCCTCTTAAACTGTGTGTGAAGTCCATTGCTCTCTGTGCCCCCAGCCTTGCCCCACTCCAGAGGATTGCCATGCTCAGTAACTGGGAAGTCATACACAGTCCTTCCCTCAGTGTCCTGGGAACTTTATCTTCACTCCCCACTCACCAATGCGATCCCTTAGTTTACTATTTTAGAGAATATGATTTTTGTCAGTCTTTTCCCTTCTGATTGGACATGTCTTGCTTTGTAGATCACTAGTTCTTCATCAAAACAACTACAAATATGATTTTAGCAGAAACGTTTTATCCAAGAGCATGGACAGACAGACAGACAGACAGACAGAGTTCATTCACACTGTTTCTCTAAACATTTCTTTATTTTCTTTGAACTGGTCACCAACTGACAATCTCAGTCATCTCTCCCTAGGATGAAAACTATAATGAAATCTAATGAAAGTTAAATGTTGTCAGGATACCCATGTTTATCATATCTGTCAGTAGACTGTTTATGTAAGTGGTACAGTATCATTATTATAAAATTAACTTAAAGCATCTGTGATTAATCCTAATATATATAAAACCATGGCAAAAAATATAAAGACTGAAAATAGTTTAACATTTTCTAAGTAAAAGTGACTATTTTATTTAAAATCAGCTACTTTTTCCATAATCCTGCAAAAAAAGCTAAGTCAACCCACACCGTTCTCTAATTAGCAATTAATTACCCAAATATACCATATGTATGAGAATGTCAAGTTCAGTCAGTAAGTGCAGATCATGCTGTCTCCACTTAAGATGACAATGTAGCTCTAGAAGCAAAGTTAACAGAAAGATGCATGGCTAAATATGCAAGTGTCACAGCTGACTCTAAAGAGTTGAAGCATTGGAGGTGGGCCCACTGGAAATAAATTTAAGTTGCCTTCCAAAGGAGGATTAGCAACAGAATAGCATATTATATATTCATGACAATGCTATATATTGCACTTAAGTTGACAAACTAAATGGAGATCTACATTTAGTATAAACACATGTGTTGTGTAGGCTGAATGTAAATCATTTTTTTAAAATACAGAGAGCATAACATGGTTGTACAATTAGAAGTGTGAAAAGAAATGCTGTCCTCAAGTTTGACTCATTGAGGAAACATTTTGTTAAGTGTTAGCCAAATTCTAGCTCTTCTCATCTTTGAATTTCGTAGAGAAAATGTCTGCCTCCACAGGTTATCATTTTCCCCAATTGACAGAGTCGTGGAGTCAGCATAACTTAACATCATTTGTCTGTGGCAGTAGCAGACAAAGCTCCGCATTGCTGTGGTTAGCAGCATGAGATCTCTTCAGTGCTCTCTGCTGAGGTGGAGTCAGGGTTCCTAGGTCTGCTGCAGAAAAGCATTTAGAGAAGAGTTGGCATGCTGCAAAGCCAGCCAACTTTTATGTTTAGTAAGACATAGTTTTACCAAAGTTTTGAGTATTCAGTGTTCCCCAAGCCTTAGGTATAAGAATTGTGGTGCAGACAAATTAGTTGCAGCTGGGCACTACACAGACCACTGTTTTCAGCATTTTTTACCAGTTGTGGATTTCTGTAGTAGTCTCCAACTAACAAAAACTAAAAGAGACTTCTTCAAAGAGGAGTGCATGGTATACTTTTCTGTGAATGTAAGAACAAGTGTTTAGAACAGAATTAGAGATCATATTAATACAAGACGGTGACAGTAGTAGGTTTTCTTCTAGGGTCCATAACCTCGCCAGTCATAGGTAATTGGGTCTAGAGTACCACACATGAATTCTTTCCTGTTGAGCATCTTCAAGTTCAATTAGACTGCTTTGGTTACTCCAAAAGTATAAGTACCACTATTGCATCCCTGGGGCTATATTGCCATGCTCATCATCATTGTGGTTTGTAGGCTTTACAGCTGGGTAGAGACATATTTAAGTGTGTGTGTGTGTTTACATATATATATATATATATATATATATATATGGATACACATGGATATATATTTATACAATACTTGAATATTTTTAAAGTAAATATATTGCTTCCCTATTTTTCAAATATCCTTAGTGTTATATATCCAACTTTTTACAGAGGTGCTGGCAACTTCAAATCAGATCCACATGTTTGCGTAGTAAGCTTTCCTATCCTTTGAGCCATCTCCTCAGCACCACTGTGCTTTTTCTAAATCAACTGTGAGTATAAGGATATTGCTACAATGTGTCTAAAATATTATAACCTCAAAGTACAAATGAGCACAGATAGTGCTGTTTTTGAAAGCCCTTCAGCAATATAATGAAAAATGTTGTGTGATTAATTTCAGTAGTCCTGCCTTTCATTTTATGATACCCCAGATGTTCCCTTCTCCTCTATTTTAAAAATACACACACTAAACATAAGCATAGTTATTTTCTAATGTTCAGTTAAAACAGCCAGAACTCTAGAGACCAAAGGTAATATTATTTGACCTTGCATGGTCTACACCTATGATAGTCATTAACAAAATTATGATTAAACAATGCTAATCAAGTGTGTACTTTTACTTTTTTTCTCTCTCAACCAAACTCTGGTTTACTCCATTACATTTAAATCCATTAGGATTAAATTTTTTTCTATCACTCTTTATTAATAATTCTCTCATATGTCAATGAATAGACATTGTCATATACTACTATTATTTTCTATGTTTTTTCATTTGTGTATTTTACTAAGCATATTACAGTGAACTTGAAAATGTAACTTTAAAATATATTTCACCTATTTCTAAACACCTTTATTAAGATATAGTTGCATACGTTCAAATGATACAATTTAATGAGTTTGAAGCAATGTGTTTGGCCAAGAAACCATTGTAGCAATCATGTTAAGCACACTTGATCATCCCCCAAAGTTAGTGCAAGAGATTTTACAAGATACTTTCCTCCCTTATATGACCAGTTCCCTTCCTCTAATTCCAAGCAAGCCACAATTAGCTTTCTGTACAAGTTCAATAAATACATTTGCATTTTATTTTTCTAGTATTTTAGATAAGTAAAGTCATTTTACAAACTGGATTATTCATAATAATTTTTGAAATAGTAAAGAATCAAAATAGCTTCAGTTTAATTATATAAGAAATTCATTAAATAGATCACTTGTATATTATAATTATATATTTAAATAAATCAAGATTTAATCTTCTAGAAAACTAAAGTATTTTGTAGTTGGAAAGAATAATGAAGTTCACCTCCCTCCTATGACTTAGAGAAGAAATTAGCAAATAATTAAAAATAGTGATATCTTCACTGGACAGATTAAGATATATACCAGGATTAGTATATTCTAGATTAATTTTACATAAGCTCTGAACAGGCACTAATAAAATAGGCATTATTCTTGAAGAAGTAAATAGACAATGTACTTGTTAGGTGGTTGTGGCTCTGCTTCTTCCTTGGGATAGTTGGCTGCGTTGGTCCAAAGGTGGAGGAATCAGAATCCGAGAACAGGGTTCATATGACTGTGGATGTGATGGAGACAGCCCTCTGGGAGACAGACTTCAATGAATCAGCTCATCTTTATTCCAGAGTATAAGGAATGTATTGGATTGGGGAGCCTGGAGACAAACCCTAATTTGCAATAAGTGGCCCACACCTATCACAGGCTCAAGCAGAGCTCCTAGCACAAGTCTTCTAGCAGGAATCAGTGCCAAGCGTCAAGGTAACAATAAACCAGGCATCTGGATTAGAAAATTTAGCCTTCAGATAAATTCAGTCCTTAGGGACCATGGACATTCTCAGATAAGGGCAGGGAGTTTTGTTGCGGAGGGTGGGAGTCTCCATGTCCTCAATCTTTAGGAATAAGCTGCCAGGCCATGAGAGACTGCAAACTCTGACAAGCCAGAACGGCCTTTCAACAGTTGGTAGTATATTTTGTCTTGTGTGATTATATAGATCTATCTGTATTCTTAATCTGAAGTGGAAATTTAATGAATTCAACGTCTGTCAAATTAGATATTTCTTCATATCCCACATCACAATTTTAAAGAATTGTATTTTACTTTAAAATTTCAAGAAATTTGATTAAAAACATTGATTGACTCTAATTGGTTCTAGAAATTTGGCAAAATTACCTTAGCTGGGTTTTAATTGCTGTACCCCAAAGTAACAATTATAGTTGTTAACATTATGCACTCCCAATAATAAAGTCTGTCATATCCACTATGTGTTTAAAGCATGGATGTTGATGTAAGTCATTTTATTTACTAATGGAATTACTGATATTCTAGGTTAGAAGTAATTCAGGGACACTTGAACAAGGGGAAAAATAGACATTCTCCCAGTGGATGAAAGTAACAATTATCTATGAAGTATCTTACTTCCTATTTCGAATACTTCATGTAATAAAATCACAATACCATGAATTTTTTTGCATTTGTAACAAAAATTTCAACAGAAGAGATAGCAAAGCATGGTATCTGCAAGGCAAACTTTGCTCCAGAGATTGTGGCAGTGTGCTTGTGAATCAATGGTCTGTGAACTCTAGCACCCATCTTCTGTCCTTTTGGGCCTACTATCTTGTAAAAGGACATACATTTTCACAGAGTTTTTGAAGATCCTATGACAAAAGACATTCAAAGTAGACAACTTCTTTAGATTGTCTCACTCTGCTACCATCTATTCTTGGAATGAAAAAAAAAAAACATTACTGACCACCATTGCCACCAGCAAATGTTCATGGTCACTCACCCAGTAGAGGCAAACGGGAGCCATGCTCTGTGCCCTGTAGCTTTGATCTCATAGGTACATCTTCTCCAGGATACCCCATCAAACAACCTTCAAAATATTCCGTAGCTTGTGATTTCAAAGATCCATTTTGCACTCACAAAGAAGCTTGGCAGTGATAAATTTTTTTAAATTTTTGAGTGTTTTATATTTTTAACTCTGTTTACAAAAATTTTATCGTATTTATTCTCCTCCCCTAACTCCTTCCAATTCACTACCTATCCAACATCATGTTTGACTTCTCACTTAGAACAAAAAACAAAGCACACACAGGACAAAAATGTTTTCAAAATACCACATAAAACCAAGTAAGAAACTGGTCCAAGAAATATCCTTCCATCTCCAGAACAACACATTTCTGTAAATGTGAGGAAATTCTCATTGCAGTTTTATTGTGGTAAAATCTTATTCTATAAATGCTGACTGAATAACAGAAAAATTAAAAAATGTGACAATACAAATAATGTAATACAATACATTTGATGAGAATATAATTAGCTGCTAAATTATAATTTTTCCATTTTGGAAACTAATAGTTCAAAATGCAAAAGATACATCTCTAAATATATGTATATTTTTTAAATGTCTATGATTTGACTGTTCAAAAAATTTTCAGTTCTTGAAGAATAGGAAGGGCTGTAACAAAGCTGTATTTAAAACCCTGCAATTCTCTTCAAGTTGAAAAACTAATGCTTTGATAATTTATTAAATTATATTAAATATTAAATTTTAAAATTTCACATTTTGACTACTACAACTTTTAGTAATGTCATAGAGATTTTTAAAATATAAATACCAGTATATCACTTTACAGGTCAATTTCAAGGCCTGACTTAACCTCTTAGTTAAAAATGTAGGGCAGACTCTATAGAATGAAATATTACTGTTTGAAGAAAAGTTGAAATGCTTTATTTGATGATTATTTTTCTCAGAATTGTGCATAATATGTATAAATTTAACTTTCATGCTGTCAAGTATAATGATAGTTGAAGTGTGCCTGCTTCTAATTGCCTTTCCATGGGCAAAGACTCATGTAACATATATAAATACATCTTTTGATAAGGAAATATACAGTCACTCTATGCTTCAGTACACAGTATTATTGCTTTAAGGCTAGACATGGCTTTGGTAGCTTTTTTTTTTTTTTTGGTAGCTTCTAAATTTTCTTGCCAAGGCATAGAAATAATTCCATTAAAACTAAGGGGAAGAAAGTTGGTTTTCAATAGCATGACAGAGCTGGAAGTGGTTCAATGCACTGGGGCAAGCTTCCTGATCACTAGAGCACCAACTCATCCAGCCACAAGTGGTTTTAAATGAACCTAAGCCATCAGCCCCTGCTTCCCACAAAGGCCTCTTCTAATTCTTGCAGGAGCACTGGTCACTGCCAATTTTTATCATCAGCACATAAAATCCATGTAAAATCGTGTCTAAAATCCAAATAAAGCCATGTCTGAAATCCATGAAAAGTTACGTACCTGATCCTTAGACAATCTGCAACTCCCATTACTCCAAAGGAAAAAAAAAACTGCATCCCATTGTCTGAGGATTGTCTAAGCCAGTTATACCAAGACAGATGATGTTAGGATGCCTTGGAAGAGTCAGAATTTTCAAAAAAATAAACATTTAGGTGAATGGTCCAGTCTTTATCTTTGGGGCGGAATTTTATTTAACCAGTTTTCATTTATTATGTTGTACTTTCACCATGTCCAAGAAACTATATAGCATAGCGAAAACTCTAAGGGAGGAAAAATAATTTTACCTCCATTTGTAAAATGAACGTCACTGAAGTGAATGACAGAAAAGCATTTGCAGAATCTTCAATGACACATTACATATGAAGTGATCAATAATGGTCATGGTGTAAATAAATCATTTCAGTCATGGAACTCCTGTGTTAGGACCGTAGCACAGTAAGAGACAAGACAAGGAATTCAGAACTCACAGGGGCTAGTGGGGTATCATTAAATCCCAAAGGAAACTAGAGGGAAATATCTAAGTATGTCATAAGCATGTTTTACTAACTGGAAACCTCAGGACTGAGTGATATTCATTATCCTACACATTAATTAGAACATGGTAAAAGAGACATATCTGCCTTCATACAAAAAAACAAAAACAAAAACAAAAAAACAAAAAATCACTCATAAGTGAATGAAGTAAACCCACCAAGTGACAGAAGAATAAGATTCCCAACTCATGCCTGGAAGGTGCCGGAGTTAAAATGTTTACAAAAACCATTTCAGCTTTTCAAACAAATAAACAAACAAAAATCTTTCAGCTATTTACATGTCTCTATGGCATTATATTATGTTTTTATTCTGAATATAACAAGTTAATGCTGTCTGTATAAAAGTCATTCTGCCACAATGACAGCTGTCTAAATTCTGGTTAAGGAATAAAATAACCTATTCTAAAATTATAGTAAGTGCTGAAACCCAAGTCACTAAGCATTTGATTTCCAAACTATGAAAAATCATCAGGAAAGGACGATTGACTGGCTATATTATAGATTGTTCCAATTTTAGTGTACATCTTTTTTTTTCTTATTGTAACCAGATAGCTGCCATTACTATATACCACTCCTCATGCCAAGACTCTTTGAGTTTCCAGCAGACCTCTGTTCACATTTCCATGGTTGACACTCCATAGAAAAAATAATTTCTTAGCCTGGCAGTGATAGCACATGCCTTTAATCCCAGCCCTTGTGAGGCAGAGGCAGTAGGATCTCTGAGTTTGAAGCTAGCCTCGTCTACAAAGCTAGTTCTAGGACAGCCAGGACTACACAGAGAAAACCTGTCACAAATAAAAAAAAAGGAAAAATAATTTCCTAAGCTGTAAAGTTTCTTAAGGTAATCTGGTCAAGTGTACTATTTCTTGTTTTAAATGAAATAACAAAATTTTAATTTTTCCTTCAGAGGTGGGTCATATATCACAATTTGGGGATAAAATGAGATTGAACAACAAACTAGATTAAACAATACAAATCAATTAAGTAAGAAAAAGAATTAAATAATATGTAAGTAATAACTTCCTAATCCCTGCCCATTTGTCACACATTTTCCTAAAATTTTCTTGACTATGAAATACAAAGTGAATGATGTTGTTCTCACAACATCTTCTACAGGAACCTGGTGCAAGGAGCATCAAGAAGAGAGAGATGAGAGTACAAGGTTCAGAGTTCTACCAAGAGTTGAGAATGTGACTGACAGTCTCTCCCTTGGTCTTGAAATCTGTTTTCAGCACTCATTATAGGAGGTTCAATCCAAACAGACGCATTATTATGCCAAGAATTTTGAGTCCCGTTTTTCTTTTCCATATTTCTATGAAATAATTTTACAAAACATCATGTAAATTGTCAATGGGTTGACACTTAGTCAATATGATAATATTTACATATTGTGAATTTTAGATTTGTAATTGGCACTGAAATGGAGAATAATCAATGTGAAGCAAAAGTCTCATTTTTCTCACACATTCTTTTTCCTTTTACTGAAAACAAACTTTTTTTTTCACATAATACATTCTGACTAAGGTTTCCTCTCCCTCTACTCCACCCAGTTCCTTCCCATGTCCCCTCCCATCAGGATCCACACCCTTTCTGCCTCTCATTAGAAAACAAACAGGCTTCGAAGGGACATGTTAGTTTCTAACAAAAACTAACACATTGATATAGGAAAAAACAGAGGAAAAAGACCCCAAGAAAAGGCACAGGTAACAGGTATAGACACAGAGATCCACTCATTTGCACACACTAGAATCCTATAAGAATACTAAGCTGGAAGGCATAACATATACCCGAAGCACACACGCAGTCTCTGTGCATGCTATCTCATGTAAGTTCATCTGTACATCGGTCTTGTTGGTTTAGAGGACCTTGTTTCCTCGGTGCCCCCATTCTTTCTAGATCCTACACTCTGCCTCCTCTTTTACAGGGCTCTTTGAGTGTTGGGTGTGGGTTGTATCTTGTGGGGTGGGACTTATGTAAATCAGATATTGGTTGGCTACTCCAAAAAGTTTTGTGCAACCACTGTAGTAGAATGTCCTGCAGGCAGGCACGGCACCATTGATATCATTGTAGCTGGGTCGGTGTTTATGTTTCTCCTTTAAGAGCATGCAGAATATCTTCCTGAACCAAAGACGCTAGAATATGAGGATGAAGACCCTTCATAGGTACCAATAATAAGTGTTATCTTCAACAAAAAATACTCAGACAGTTTTTTTTGTGGCTAATTTATACTTACCTTGAAATTAAGACTAGACTTTTGTATTTTGATTATTTAATGTTCTAGCACTCTTATCTGTATTGTTGAATATATGTAAGACATCTAAAATGATTGATTTATTTTAAGATAGTAAGACTTGCCCTTCACAGGACCTAAAGGGGGACCAGATTTCTCTTTCACATAAGGTGCATTATGGAATCTGAGTCACTTAAAAAGAACTATACCAAAGCTACTACGTGGCCATGATATGCTCATTAATTAACAAAGTGTGATTTCATAACATTGTCTTCTAAATAATCCTTGTAAGTTCTCAATGCAAGAAATGCATTGGCAAAAGAAAATATCTGTCAGTCTTACATATTTGAGAGAAAATCTGAAGTAGGTAAATCCTGTGATGACCACTGTGCTTCGGGGTTTCCAGCATAGGGAAATTCATACAGTGAAGATGCTTATATGGACCAAGATTGTGGTGGTATTGTGTTCCCCAAAATATTGTGTACCTTAATAAACTTATCTGGGATCAGAGACAGAACAGCCACAATATTAAACATGAGGATAGGCAGTGGTAGCATACGCCTTTAATCCTGGCATTCCAGAGGCAGAAATTTATGTGTTCAAGGATACACCCAAGCATGGTGACCCACGCCTTTAATCTCAGAAAGCAAGCCTTCAGTCCCAGGGAGTGGCAGTAGAAAGCAGAAAGGTATATAAGGCGTGAGGACCAGAAACTAGAGGCATTTGCCCTGGAGAGGCATTTGCCCTGGAGAAGCATTTGGCCTGGAGAAGCATTTGGCCTGGTTAATCATTCAGGCTTCTAGCAGCAGTTCAGCTGAGAGTCATTCGGATATGAGGACATAGAGGCTTCCAGTCTGAGGAAGCAAGACCAGCTGAGAAGTTTGCCAGGTGAGGTTAGCTGTGGCTTGGTCTGTCTCTCTGACCTTCCAGTGTTCACCCCAATACCCGGCTCAGGTTTGATTTTATTAATAAGAACTTTTAAGATTCATGCTACACAAGATGTATTCCAGATGCAATAAAGTGTAACACTGACTAGAAAAGTAAGTCCTTATTATCATCAGCATCACATTTCATAATCTTCTCATACCACGTATCAGTGAGGAAGACAAAGGAGACTGATGTGACCCATAAATGATAGTAAGATCCTCCTACTCTGATGAAGATCTCTTAAAAAGAAAGACAACCCATCAGGTACAAACTAGTACATTTTTAAAATGTAAATGAAACCTAAGTTTTCAAACTTTGATAGCTGAATACTAAGGACTCTAGATGTCAGACACTTAAAGAGATATTGTTTTGAAGGTGTATGATTCAGACGTAACAGCTGTAGAACTATACTTTAAAGGTGCGGTTGAATTATACAAATAATATTTTTGTATTTTCATGTAATTTTTTTCAGTGAGCAATGCTTTTAAGAAGATTAAGCTGTAAAAATGGAAAAATGTTGTATTACGTATTTAAGAAACATAAATTTCATAAATTAAACTTCATAATTGGGTTCAGGATTCTTTCTAGATGTTCTTTTGGTGCTTAGCTGAAGTAAATTACATAATTAATTCTGCTTCTGTTACTCTTGCATGCTATTGTCTTGTTAATAAAAACTTGTAGAGAGGTCACTCAGATCTGCCCTTCCTTTACCAGAGTAGAAAATATATTTTTTAACACCAGTATAAATCACAATAAGGACATTAACAATTAAAAAAATCCTTTGGCTCTATTCAGGCCCACTATTTTTATATACACAAAACAGCATGTATAAATTTTATGCATACATGTGTGTGTATTCTTTGCTAATTGGGTATACATTGGCACTCCAGTGACCAAATATGGGAAATAGCAGTTTTCTTCATAAACTCTAGATGTTGTCCTCATAATTGTATCTCCTACCACACCCTTTATCTCACACCTGGAAATGATGAATCTGTTTTCATCTCTGACATTTGTTATTTTAAAAATGCCATATAAATAGGATTACATGATATGGAGTCTTTTGAAATTTACATTTTTATGTTTTATTTTCAGTTAAAAATGACCGAAAGAATTGACAACAAATAAGGCTTATTCCAATTTGTCTTCTCCAATGCAAGTAGACAGTAGTAGCAATAATTGTAACTTATAAAAGCAAGGATAAATATTTGACATGGATTATTAGTGCTGATCTTGCTTAGATGTATCCATAGTGTTTATCGATATGGGTATTCATTTGTGTGTGTATGGGTAGGGGGTGTTATCTTTGAACTGAGAAGAAGAACAGGAGGATCTGGGAATGTGGGGAGTACCTGAGAAACCTTCCTGTGAATAGATGACATAGGAAATTATGTTGGAAAGCAGATGCCAGTCTGTTTTTCTAATAGGGAAGAAAATTCTGAAGGGCACTTTCTGGACAGTCTTGCACCGTCTATCTCTTATGTATTCAGGAGAATTTACTGAATTTCCTGTACCTGACTGTCTTACCTGAAGAATGAAAAACATGGTAGAATCATCCACATAGAAATGCTGTCAGACCAGGTAAATTAAGGAATACCATCAAACCCTTTGAAGCAGGCTGAACACCCAGAAGCATTAGCTATATCATGTCTGTTAACTTTACTATCTCTCTTGTGTTGGTATTTAACTCTGGGCATCTTAGAATTTACTGTCTTTTAATCCCCTTACCTGCATTTTAAAATAATTTCAATTATTTCTCTTTTTTTTAGATTATATATAGTTTTCCTCTCCTTTCTTCCCTTCAAGCCCTCCCATATAACACTTCTTGTTCTCTTTCAAATACTTGACCTCTTTTTTCATTAATTGTCATACACACTATGGGTATGCATATGTATTCCCAAATGAGCAAATACAGGCTGCTTAGTTTTTAAGATGCTACTCTGATTCATTATTTG
>CABHPQ010154798.1:0-19897 GCA_902168405.1 Peromyscus aztecus | reverse complement strand
GTTGGCCTGAAGCCTGAAACCCTTGGGGTTATCCTTGACTTTCTAGAATCTGAAAGGAGGACAGAGGTTCCTCATGGGCCCAGCAGTTCCCACTCCAGAGGATGTTGGGGCTGAGAGAGCAGCATCAGTCTCTTCCCCCCAGCACTTTCACCCTGGAAGGGTTGGGGGAGGGTTCAGTCATGCTATAACCTATCTGCGTCTCAGTAATCGATGGCTCTGGGGCCGAAGTCCTTCCCCAGTCATTTTACAAGTTGCTATAAATAGGTCCTCCCGTGAATATCA
Source organism: Peromyscus aztecus (assembly GCA_902168405.1). Lineage (NCBI taxonomy): Eukaryota > Metazoa > Chordata > Mammalia > Rodentia > Cricetidae > Peromyscus > Peromyscus aztecus. Next base: position 19,615 of record CABHPQ010154798.1, on the reverse strand, counting down.
TGATGACATATGGGCAGAGGGACTCAGAAACAAGAATGTGCTCTCACTCTGTCCCGGAATTCTTTTACGAGCTTCTGCACCCTCCCTGCTCCGCACCCACCCCCACCCCCACCCCTCAGCACATGACAGAGGCTGGGGCTCTCCAGAGAGCTGTGGTATGTATTCTATTTTGTCTTCACTGCCTCAGATCTTCCCCACCAGGGCTGGCTGGAGAGCTGGCTATCTCATTCTCTTCCCTCCCCTCCCCTTCCCTCTGTACCTCCCCCCCCACTCTCCCTCCTGCCCTCCCCCACCTCACCCTCCATGATGAAACTTGATTGCTGGGAAAGTGCTAACCACCGATGATGATAATGACTAGACATGTGAAGGGTCCATGCCTTCTGCTGTAAACTGGTACTTTTTTTTTTTCTCTTCAAGTGTTAGGAGTCAAACCCGAGGCCTCATGCATGCTAGGCAAGAGGTCTACCATGGAGTCCCACCCTAGCTCTGACAAAGATTCCAGGCTTCAGCTAATGAAAGCAAAATAATAGCTGGTCTCATATTTTCTTCTTGAAAAGCAGCTTCCGAAGAAACTTACTTGGGCAGACTCGTAGGGGATTTAACCCCTCAGGCTGGGATGACCTGGCAGTTGAGATGACAGATAGCTGCTGTCCAATCATACTCGACGGCTAGAATGAAACTCTAAAATGACTATCTGGGACTTTGTTTGTTTTCAGCTGTTGGAATCTGATTTTTTTTCCTTTCCTTTTTGGTATATTGATTAATCAGCAAGTCGCCTGATTGCCGTGCTGGGGATCAAACCCAAGGCCTCATCCATCGTGGGTCAGCACTCTACCATCGTGGGTCAGCACTCTACCACCCCAGTGTGTTCCAGTGCAGGAAGCTGGCTTCCCTGTGCAGGAAGTGGGCACACTGTGTGCAGGGGGAGAGGGCGGCAGATTTTTCAGCATCTGTGAAGCCATGTCCCCTGGGTAGTCTCCGGCTGTGACTCCCGCCAGCCCAGCTGTGGTAAGGAGAGCCAGAGGCCCTCATTAGCACTCTTATCTCACCAAGGCAGACACTAGCAAAGCTCGCTGCAGACTCCACCCATGCAATTGCCGCTGAACAGGCATGGGGCATCTGGGGGTGCTGCTCCCAATTTCAAAGCCTTTTGGGAAGACCTATCCAATACAGACCATCTAAGTAAGATGTTGTTTTTTCTACCTCACATTTACAAGTCTAAAAAAATATGACTGATTTCCTTAAATGTTTTTTTAATAATTTATTTAACTTTATGTGCATTGGTATGAAGGTGTCAGATTCCCGGGGAACTAGAGTTACAGTTGTAAGTTGCCATGTGGTTGCTGGGAATTGAACCCAGGTCCTCTGGAATAGCAGCCAGTGCTCTTAACCACCGAGCCATCTCTCTAGCCCCTACATGGTTTTTAAAATGTATGTGTCCTAAGAGCTGCCTACAAAGGGATAGCTAAGTTGGGAATTTCAGTCTTTTAGCCTGGTCAGGCTTATTATACCCACAAAAGTGTGATATGAACTTTGAACAAGGCTCAGTCTTGGCTTAAGGAAAGCTGCCTGAGTTTTCAGAGAAGATCATGAGACTTACGTTGTGTTTATGGCAGAAGTTTACAGCCTGCAGTGTCTGCCAAGTTATGCTCTTCATGAGATGTTCTGGTACCCTAATAAAAACAAAAAACAGCACAAACACATTCTTCACTCTAGCCATGGAATTCAGCTCAAGAAACCCCAATCCAAACCAGGGCGGGCTTTGGTACTGAAAAAATCCCAGGAGACCCAGAATCCTCTGGAGACACAGAATCCTCTCGGTCCACAAGTCCAGAGTGTTAATAATGTGTGGTCAGCACACTGCTGAATTGTAGGGAAATCAAGTTGACAAAAATCCAACATGAATCCACAGGGATTTCAACAAGTATTTATATCCTGGGACTGCCTGCAACTTGAAGTCCTCCTCAGTTTCTTTCTTTCTTTGGTTTTGTTTTTTTAAGAGAGGGTTGAGGCATGGTCTTTGCTATGGTGGCCCCAACTGACCTAAAACTCCGGCTCATCCTGTGATAGCCTCCAGGTGCTGGGATTACAGGCATGAGCCACCAAGCCCCATTTCTGTAATAAGGACCTTACTACTGTAAAGCTAGTTAATATACGGCACAAAAGACAATGTTGTGTCTCTGCTCAGGTTGCCCTAGACGGTGGCCCTGAAGCAAGACTTCTTGTGTGTGCAGCATCTCTGGATGCCTGAGTTACTTGTTTGTTCGTTTTCTTTGAAGGGAGAAGATTTATGTTGCATACCATATTACTAAAGTTCAAAATAGTTACAAACACTGCATCTCTCTTCTCGCCAGCTACATCGTCCTCACCTCTTTCTGATCTTTCCTCCATCACAACATCTCATGTGCCACTTTCCCCATCCCGTCCTCACTGACTCATGGCCGATTTAACCACAGTGGCCTGGAGCCCTGACAGATGCTGTGTGTGAACTGGGAAAAGGCATCTCATTGGGAAAGAAGCATTTTAAGTATGGGGCAAGGAGTGATTAGAAAGAGAGTTGCTTATTTTGGGGGACCACCCCGGGACACACACATGCCGGACTTATTATTTTTATGGATCGAAAAGGAAATGCTATGGCTCTCAGCCAACACGGCTCTGTAGAGGAAATGCATGTAGCACTAAAGGTGACCACAGAAAGTCAGTTCTAGCCCCTGGAGAGGCCACAAGACCACTGTTGTCACAGACCAGATGTGCAGGAAATCCTTTCGGGGAAATCAAAGGATGCTTGAGCAGACACAAGGACAGCATGCCGGAAACGAGGAGGCCACCTCCAGGAAGAAGGGCCGGGATGTTTTTGGATTAGGATTGTTTCCAGGCTTGAGATAGCTTTTCACCAAATCCTCTTCCTCGTTCTAGTGACATGCAGGCACAAACACCAGGAAAGCGCACCTATCAGGAAAAACGGCCTTGAAAAATACAAGTAAGAAGTGGACTTCAAAGGCTTCCCAGCATCCGTCTCCTGTTCAGAAAAATGTACTGTGCTCATTCAATGACCTTTTAACATAAAGCCGTAAGTGTCAAGAAACTTCAGTCTCCAAAAATATTTCCCAAAATAAGATATGCAAAAGGAGTGTTTCCAAGTGATTTATACTATTATATCATTAATAGTGCTCTAATGCTGAGCACACTATCAAACACTTCTCAGGGTAGAAACGGTTAAAACCACGCAGTGGCACTGTGTGGCTTCATTCTCTTATCATTCCATTTTTCTGCAGCACGGGAGCCTCAGATTCTAAGATCCCTTTTAGTGAAAGCAATGTGAGATGCTGTTAAGAGACAGGTTTTCACTGCTGGGGAAGAAACAAACAAGAAGAAAAACAGAATATATTCTGAGGTGTTAGGATGGAACTGGAAGCGTGTGTGTGTGTGTGTGTGTGTGTGTGTGTGTGTGTGTGTGTGTGCATGTGGAGGCCAGAAGAGGGCATTGAGTCCCCTGGAGCTGTAGTTACAGGTGACTGTGAACTGCTCAGTGTGAGTACTGTGAAGAGAACTCTGGTCCTCTGAAAGAGCAGCAAGTGCTCTTAGCCGCTGAGCCATTTCTCCAACTTCACGTGCAAACTGTTGAGTGTTGAGACTGAGCCCACTCTCCTCAGGCTGGGAAACAGCTGGCAGTCAGTCACGGTTGGACTGAGGCACACTCAGGGGCAAAGATCTGAAGATTCTGACATGGAATCCCAGCAGGTGGCGTGGGCAGACAGTTAACTGCACAGTGAAGCCTGGGCCTTCCAATAGTTCTCAGCTCTTCTCCATGAGCAAAATCAGAGATTATAAGATGCCCAAGGACAGCTTCTAATAAAATCAGAGACTGAACCAATAGTGGTACACACACTTGTGATCCCAGTACTCTGGAAGCTGAGCCAGGAGGATCTCAAGTTCAAGGCCAGCCTGGGCTACATAGCAAAACCCTGCCTCAAAAACAAAACAAAACAAAACTAAACTAAACTAAAAAAATGAAATAAAGACAACAATGCTGTAGATATCGCTCTGTATAAATAAAATGCTGATTGGCCAGTAGCCAGGCAGGAAGTATGGGCGGGACAAGCAGAGAAGAGAATTCTGGGAACAGGAAGGCTGAGTCAGAAGATGCTACCAGCCACCGCCATGAGTACCAACATGTAAGATACTGGTAAGCCACGAGCCATGTGGCAAGGTATAGATTTATAGAAGTGGATTAATTTAAGATGTAAGAACTAGACAGCTAGAAGCCTGAGCCATTAGGCCAAACAGTTTAAATAATGTAAGCGTCTGTGTGTTTATTTTATAAGTGGGCTGTGGAACTGCTGGGGCTTGGTGGGAGCTGGAAAGAAACTCTCCAGCTACACAACAACAAAAAGGTTAGCAAAAGAGAGTGACTAAAACAAACAGAAAAAAATCCTATGGAGAATATTTTAAAATTATTATATCCTTACAGGAAAAGGGAAGTTGTTGTATCCTTAGAATCAGAAAGGAACAATGGCTAAGAATATATCTTAGTGGTAAATCAATTGCCTAGCATGTGCAAAGCCCTGGGTTCAAAATCTCCCCAGAATACAATAGAAGAAAATAAGAGAGAGCTGGCCGGTGGTGGCGCACGCCTTTAGTCCCAGCACTCGGGAGGCAGAGCCAGGCGGATCTCTGTGAGTTTGAGGCCAGCCTGGTCTACAGAGTGAGCTCCAGGACAGGCTCCAAAACTACACAGAGAAACCCTGTCTTGAAAAAAAAAACAAAAACCCAAAAACAAAAAAACAAACAAAAAAAGACACGGGGATAATCTCAGCCTCCTCTTTCTTCCCTGGTGCTTCTCATAAGGAGGCTCTGAAGCTTCACTCCTTCAAAAAGGAGATGGAACTAGAGGTTAAATGAGATGGTGAAAACTGGAGACTCAGCACAAAAGGGAAGTAGAGGGATGGCCGGGAGGGTGGTGAAGGGAGGCAGTACCTAACTGCCTTCCAGGCAAGAAAGGCAACCAGCCCAGATCGGAATAACACGAGTCAGGACGGCTGAAGGTGGCCATCACGCCCTCTGCCTTATGCCATCTTAAGTAAACACAAAACTACGTGATAAAAGTTTTGAAAAACGCCGAGTGACTGGGTAGAGCCCCCAGGCAGAGATAGACGTTCCTCAGCTGTAGCCTATGGTTGTGACCAGGCTGTGGTGACCAGGCTAAGAAACTCGACTGGCTCCACAGTGTGGGTTTCCATGTTGATGGCAAAATGTGGTCTTGCTGGGCAGATGGCAGAGGACTGGGGAAGTGATGACAGGGAGAAGGTAATTCCCTCCCATCCTCTCCTGCCCCAAAGAGCTCTCTCTGGAGTCAGGCTCAAAGATGGTGTTCCTCCCTCAAAGGAATCACATATATGCTTGAACTTCTGAAAGTTCTGAAAGAAGTTGGGGTCTGGGTCTCTTCCACCAGGTGACTAGATGACGGAACTCTAGACAAGCCATCTATTCATCTATTCTTGTTGGTGAGGGATGCTCAGACTGTGACAGTCCAGCCTGAACCCCTTGGCCTTCACCGCCATCTGGGCTTGGCCTCCTGGGATCTGTGCTACTGCAGACCCAGAATGTGGGGGCTGGGTAATGCGTATGAGAAAAGTCAAGGGTGGGTGTTCCCTCTACTCCCTGACCCAAACCAAGATGGAGGGAACTTGGGAAGACACATCCTTCCGTTGGTGGTCACGTGGTCCTGCTTGGGTGAGGGAGTCACCTTATTGAAAGCTCCAGCTGTCCCTCTGGAGCCCCCTGGGCTGCTGCCAGCTCCAGAGCTCCTCTTTCTAGGGAGGGTGGACTGGAATCCATCAGCCAAGGAAGAGTGTAGAAGAGAGTCACACTCCCAGGCCTGTGGCCAGTGTGGCCAAGCTGTGGTCTTTGTGGTTGTTGTTTTGAGACAGGGTTTCCCTGTGTAGCCGTGGCTGTCCTGGAACTCGCTCTGTAGACCAGGCTGGCCTCGAACTCACAGAGATCCACCTGCCTCTGCCTCCGAGTGCTGGGAGCCCAGCTGCACTGTGTTCTTCCCTCCTGCTTTGGGAAGGTTGTTTTACCCCAGAGACACAAAGGACTCCTGTCTGCTTCACTCCAGTGGATGTTGGGGTGGTGGTGGTGGGAGGGAGGGAGGGTGGAGGCGTGGTTAGAAATATCTAGTCTAGCCGGAGGTGGTGATCCACGCCTTTAATCCCAGCACTCGGGAGGCAGAGGCAGGCGGATCTCTGTGAGTTCGAGGCCAGCCTGGGCTACCAAGTGAGTTCCAGGAAAGGCGCAAAGCTACACAGAGAAACCCTGTCTCGAAAAACCAAAAAAAAAAATACCAATACATGGGAAAGGGGGGGGGGGGAAATTATCAATACGGTTAAAGAATGTTAAGCAAATTTAAAGGGCAAAGCAGATATTAATTTGAGGAAAAATGCAATAAGAAAGCCAGTACAATGGTGCATGACTTTAATCCCAGCACTTTGGGGGCAGAACTCTGTGAGTTCAGGGCCAGGACAGCCTGGTTTATTATATAGTGAATTCCAAGACAGCCAGAGCTATATAGGGATACCCTGTCTCAAAAAACAACAAAAATACACTATGAAACTATGGTATGGTATAACGGTATAATATATATAGTTAGTTAATATTAAAAATGTAAGTATTCGGAGGATTGGGGTAGGAAAGCAGAGGGATAATGATTTAAGAAAACTAAATCTTCATCTATCAAAACTGGGAGCCCACAGGGGCTGGAGAGATGGTTAGAGGTTAAGAGCACTTGTTCTTGCGGAGGACCCAGGCTCAGTTCCCAGCACCCACATGACGGTCCATAACCATCCGTAGCTCCAGTTCCAGGAGACAGACAACCCTCTTCTGCCTTCTGAGGACACAGAACATTCGCATAGCACACAGATGCAGGCAAGATGCTCATACACATAAAATAAATCAAGTTTAAAAACAGGAAGCCTACAATACCTAAAAATCTTAGGAAATACCAGTATGCCACCTCTTACATTATATTATCTGCTAATAATCTTAGTAGGAATTTTTCACCTGGGTCCATGAGAAACACTCACTATTTTTTTTTTTATTTGAAACACCTTTATCTGGTTTTTGCATCGGGATAGAGTGGACTCAGAAAATGACTTGGGAAATGTTTCTTCTATGTTTTCTAGAAGAGTTTGGATAGGGTTGCGATTATTCCTTCCTTATACATTTGATAGACTTCACACATAAAATAGTTTAATAATAGAACTGGAGTCAGAATGATTATAAGGAAAAATACATATCAGTTCGTATCCTGGGTGGTAAAGGTAAATTGTTCAGTTTTGGGAAATGTGTACCTGAGAGCCCTAGTTTGAGAACCTTCTAAAGGGAAAGTAAGGAAAAAGAAAAACCTATTTGTAGGAAAAATTTACAGTAGAATTATTAATCAGACCAAATGCTGAGAACTTCTTGACTATTCAGTGACAGAAGAATGGCTAGAAATAATGTAACTTAATATAATGATTTGTATTAATAATAGGTCTAAAGATTACAGTTCAATGTCTATAAAACACATATGAAAGCATCTTAGCAGAGCAGAGAACTCGTCCCAGAACACAGGCCATGCGGTGCTTTCTCTGCAAAGCAGCTGGCAACATGGCCGCCATGGCCATGGTCACCAGCCTTAAGACATGGGCCTTTGTCAGCACACCAGGACAGTAGTCACAGCCACTTCACCTTGCCAGTTCCTCAGCTGATCCTGTTTCCTCAGACTGGAAGCCTCTGAGTCCTCATCCAGATGGATCTCAGCTGAACTGCTGCTAAAAGCCTAAAAGGTTAACCAGCCTCTAGTTCCTCGTCCTCACACCTTAAATACCTTTCTGCTTCCTGCCATCACTTCCTGGGATTAAAGGCATGTGTCATCATGCATGGCTGTTTCCAGTGTGGTTTTGAACTCACAGAGATCCAGACAGATCTCTGCCTCTAGAATGCTAGAATTAAAGGCATGTGTGCCACCATTTATGGCCTCTATGTCTATCTAGTGGCTGTTCTGTTCTCTGACCCCAGATAAGTTTATTAGGTTGCACAATATTTTGGGGGAACACAATATCACCACAGCGAAGAGTTGGGGTGAGGGAAAGCAGGCGATCTGCTTTGTCACCACCACTCTGTAACAGTTTGGCTACATCCACACCCACTTCTAAAGAGAGCCTTCTCAGTAGGTAAAATGTCTTTAATCAAATTGAACAAGGCCAGAAGTTATTTTAGTTAAGGTTTTCTTGCTCCTCCCCCAATGGGTTCAAAATTTGAATGTTGACACCTTCCTGGTACTCCTCTCTGTTTCCAGGTTGTCACGCAGCTTTTCTCTGTCACAACCTCCCCATCATGGTATTCTGCATCACTTCAGGCCCCAAGCCATAGAGCCAGCCAATGATGAACCAAAGCTCTGAAATCCGGAACCCAAATACGTCTTCCTAAACAACTGTTTCTCTCAGGCATTTGTCACAGAGTCAAAAAGTCTAATGTAGGCACACACACACACACTTTTCTATCCCCAATTATCTGCAGAGTTTTGTCTACCATGCCTGGTTCATAACTCCTTCCTGAAGGCAGGTCATAAAAACTCATATCCCTCCCCCCCATTTCTGTCTTAGAGATAGAGATGAGATGGTCATGAAGAAAACATCTCATCAGCCCTTGACCCTCCTCCTCCCCAGGGGCCCCGCCTCCTATTCTGGAAGAATGAATGTATCACAGATAAGCCAAGAGGAATCTCAACAGACAGGTCTTGCTGGGTTCCCCATCTGGTCACTTAGCAACCATGCCTACTCAGTGGAGTCCTGTAAGCACCGGAAAGGACAGGGTTTGCAGAGCCTGCTGAGAGCTGAACTTGTGGATCTTCCTAGAGTGTGGAACATCTACAGAGGGCGTGGATTCCACACACCTTCTCTCATACTCTACCCTATTTGTCTTTTCATCTGTATCTTTTGTGGTATATATATATTGTAATAAAGTGTCAAATGTGAGTAAATGTTTCCCAGGGTTCTGCCTGTTGCTGGAGTACAGGACTCAAATCCAGGGATGAGGTAGGTCAAGGTTCTCCTGATTCAGGCAGGCGATCAGAAGCAGAGGTGTAATAAGCTCGGCTGCGGCGGGCATCTAAGGGGAGCAGGCAGTCTTGGATAGTTCAAGTCATGAACATGTGGGACTTGTCGCTGCCCTTGTGCAGACAGTAAAAGGCCTGGATTAGATTAGGGGACCCCCAGCTAGCTGCTTCCTGGTGCATAATGAATTACCTGCTTGTTACATGGAGAGATTATATGCCATTTGAGGTTCTGTGCTGATTACGGTTATAAGAACAGAGGAAAATGGGCCAGCCATGAGTAGCCACATTCCCTGCAGGGTCTCCATTGCACCACCCAGCAGGAGCAACCACACTAGCACAGTTTCACTGAGTGTTACTTGCAAGCTGCCGAAAGAGCAAAGAGCAACACAGGAAAGTTCTCTTGTTTTCATACATCATTCCTCCACGCTGATGACTCTCTGAAGGGAGGTGCCTGTCTTCTTGGCTCTAACATTCTGGAACATGACAGCATGCTTCATGGACATCAGCAAGCCACAAGCCACTTTAATCTCATTTACCGGGAGGTCATGGCAGATCATATATAACCAGTGTCACAGGGAGAATAGGCTCCCGGGCAAAGCTGAGAAGTGTGAGAAGAATTCTCTGGCCACAGGAGTGAGGACACAAGCGGGGGTCACTCTACTATGCCACAACTCTGACCTGCCAGACACTCTCCATAGTTCCCCAGCCAAAGGCGGACACCCCGACCCCAGAAATGCAGTGAGAGAAGAGAAATGGATAGTCTTCCCTTACCAACTTCTCTAAATTCTCCCCATTTCTAACTGAATATCGCCTCCACCATGAAGCCTTTTTTGATCTTGACTCATTTTAAATTATAACTCCCATGACCTCCTGATGATTTCTCTCTCTCTCCTTCCCGCCACGGCGAATGGCTTCAGGGAGAGTTGCACCATTTCTGCTGGCCAATCAGAAATTCGATGGATTTTATGTGCTGTTTCCTTTTCCAGAAGTTTCCTTCTCCTGGAAAAACCGTGTGTGCTTATATAAGCCGTGGTCGCGCTCTAGCCCACACTTTTCCTTTCCCGGTTCTTTCTATCCTGTGCCACACATACCAGTCATGCCCACCTTTCCAGTTATAGCCACTGACGCCTGCGCTCTCTGCTGGCGCTCACCTCAAGCTGAGTTTCTGTCACTTGTACCAAAGAAGTCCTGACTAATGCAGGAAACCAAACGCTTAGATTGCTTTAGGCTTTGGAAAAAGCCTCGAGCTTCCTCTTAGCGATTACTTTTGTACTTCTTTTCTTATTTATTTATCCATGTATGTATGTATGTATGTATGTATGTACGTATGTATGTATGTATGTATGTATTTTGAGGTAAAGTCTTGCTGTGTAGTCCAGGCTGGCCTCAGACTGGTGATCCTCCTGTCTGAGCCTTCCAAGAGCTGGAATCACAGGTGTGTGTCACCATACTTTAGAAATGCTTTCTTCTGAAGTCCAAGCCACTATGCTTCCCTAGCTGGATGCAAAGCATCAACTATCTTCCTCTTGCTTCTTTCTGAGAGGCCTCGACAGCTTCATTGCAGAGACATGAACCCAAGAAGCCAAGGCTTGTCCCTCGTGTTAATACGTTACTCATGGGTTCTTCATGGAAATGACATTATAACTCATCTCACATTTTTTTTTTAATTCCTCAGCTGTTAACTCAGCATCAGAGACATGATGATCATTACTTTTGTTCATTTGTTCTTTATTGTTGTTTTTTGGTTTTTTGCTTGTTTTTGAGGCAGGGTTTATGGCCCAGGGCGGCCTCCACTCGTCAATTGTCTTGTTTCAATCTCCCAGTTACACACATGAACCACCATGCATGGCTTCTTACATTGCTTTAAAAAAAAAGCCCGGTACCTACTTTCTCCTGGTGAATCCTCCTGAGCTTTGCTTTGTCCCTGCGGTAAGGGATGGGCCACTCACCCTCTCTGGTGTCTATCCAGCTCGTGGAGCACTGTGTGGTCACAATACTCGAACACCAGGTGGAGCCTCCGCTTCCTCCGGAAGACCTCCAGCAGGTTGACGAGGTTGGGATGCTTGAGTTGCTGAAAGGACAAGGGGTATGGAGGTAAATCTGAGTGGTGAGCGTCTTTATCTGAGCAGCGAGCGTGTCTCTCTCTCTGAGTTCCAGCCAGTAAAAACCGAGCTGTTTCCCTTCAGGAGTTTCATTCTGTGTGTGGAAGGAGGCTGTAATCAGGTTTGTGGGCTTTTTCTCGGTGACTTAGAAGTAAAGTGTGATCAGGGGCCAGGTGGTTTGTGAAAGCAAAGAGATTTGAGAAGACCGGCTAAGAAAGGGAATTCTGAGGCGGGTTGAGGTAATACAAGCTTAGCCTTCAAGGCAGACTCTAGCTAAGTGTCTCTTCTGAGGAGTTCTCCCAGACTGACTTATGCCCCTGGGTCAGAATCCCCAGAGGGCTCACACTCTCACAGTACTAAATAATTGGTAATTACTAATATGTGATTAGTAACTATGTTCACTTAGCTGTTTAATGTTCCCTAGTTTCATAGATACCTACACATAGAATAGATAAATCCAGTAGGAACCCCTTTCTTCCTTCTTTCTTTCCTTTCCTCCTTTCTTTCTGAGACAGGGTCTCTCTATTATGTAGCTCTAGTTTTCCTGGAACTCACTATCAAGACCAGGCTGGCCTCCAACTCACAGAGATCTACCTATGTCTGCCTCCCAAGTGCTGTGATTAAAGGTGTGGGCCACCATGCCTGGCATACAAATTTTTTCTAAAGAAAAAAGAGATTCATAACACCACCACCACTACCACCACCACCACACACACACACACACACACCCCTCTTGGTCAATTCTCTCTTCGTAGTGCCCATTCTTGCTTTATGACTAATAACTATCATTACTGTCTACTTGATTATTGCTTGACGATTTCTAACACTGGCTCTTTGCACCTCTTTTTCCAAATAGTCTTCGATAGTTGTTACGTTTCTTCTTGTTGTGCTGAAACACCTGACAAAAAGCAACGTACAGGAAGACGGGTTTGTTTGGCTTACTGTCTAAAGGGATCCAGTCCATCAGGACAAGAGTATGAGGCAGCTGATACCATTGCCTGACAGTCAGAAAGCAGAGAAGGTCACAAAGTGAGTCTGGGTTATAAAACCTCAAGTCCCACCTCCACGCGCCCTGTGACCTGCCTTGCAAGGCTCCAGCTCCTAAAGGCTCCACAACCTTCCAAACAATGCCATCGGCTGGTGAGCAAATGTTCAAATGCAAGCGTCTCTTGGAACATTCACATGCAAACCACAACAGCTGCTAATGGTTTTCTACAATGATTTTTGTAGTCAAGTGTTATCTTTATCATGTTAACTTTTCCCCCTGATTAAAAATATCATGATAAACTGAGTGGTGGTGGTGGCACAGGCCTTTAATCCCAGCACTTGGACACAAAGGCAGGCAGATCTCTGTGAGTTTAAGGCTAGCGTGGTCTATAGAGTGAGTTCCAGAACAGCCAGGGATATACAGAGAAACCCTGTCTCAAAATACTGACCCCCCCAAGTAATAAAATTCATACAACCCAATTTGTAAGCACTTAAAAATGTCTAGTTCAGTGACACTAAGTCCACACGTATTTAAGCATGATAACCATGGTAAGAAATAAATCACGTGGTCCATTTTCAGCATGAGGTGTGTTTAGAGCTCCTTGGAGAATCACAGATAAGCAGGAGCCCCCTTTTCACTAGCTGCCAGCTGGCGCCTGTAGCAGGAATCTTAGAAGGTCTTATTTCCTCAGCTGATTCTGTTTCCTCAGACTGGATGCCTCTGAGTCCTCATCCAAATGGACCTCAGCTGAACTGTGCTGCTCAAAAGCCTAAAAGCTTAACCAGGCCAAAAGCTTAACCAGCTCTAGTTCCTGGTCCTCACGCTTTATATACCTTTCTGCTTCCCGGGATTAAAGGCGTGAGTCACCAGGCCTGGCTGTTTCCAGTGTGACTTTAAACTCACAGAGATCTGGATGGATCTCTGTCTCCCAAGTGATAGGATTAAAGGCGTGTGCGCCACCATTTTCTGGCCTCTATATCTAGTGGCTGTTCTGTTCTCTGACCCCAGATAAGTTTATTAGGGTGCACACTATTTTGGGGAACACAGCATCACCATAGGCACCCGCTTGCCTAGGCACTTTGACTCCATCCTAGGGTTGAAGAGTTAGAGGCAGTCTGCCACGTGACTGAGCTCACCTACCAGAAAAGGAGAGAATTGTACACAAGGGGTGCGGTAAAGGAACTGCCGAAATGGCCGCTCCATTAGGGGAGAGATTTTTCTTGTAGATAAGAGAGAGAACAGCCAGAGGCATCTGGAAGAGTCCAGAGCAGAGAGAGAGAGAAGCAGACTGGACATGGCCAGCAGACTGGGGAAGTGGGGAGCGCAAAGAATAACAAGAGAATGGTGGAGGTAGTGAGAAAGCAAGGTGTGTGTGTGTGTGTGTGTGTGTGTGTGTGTGTGTGTGTGTGTGTGGCGGGGGGAATAGTAGAGAGTAGAAGGTTATGAGGAGGGTGAGCAGCTGGGGGGAGGGAAGCCCAGAGCTGGTGCAACCAGGATGCTAGTGTATTCTTTGGAATACACAACGGGCACTTGTGAACAGGGGCTGCAGGAGTCTGGAGGCCAGCATGGGCTTTAATATGCAACCACAAATGTATGTCAGTGGAGAGCTACATACCCCTTCTGCCAGAGGCAGGGGAAATGACTCTCTTTGGCAGACAGGAAGGGAACCCACTTCACAAACTCCTGAGGAACACTCTCTTTTATCTAACCACCAGAAATCCTTCTATAGTCCAGCTTGAGCTGGGTCAAGACTGTCATTTCTGGACATATGCACTGCCTTTTGGAGTTTAGGGAATTAGAGTTTCTTTTGGACCTGATGGGAATCTCCAGTCCCAGGATACACAATAGATAAAGCTTTGCATCCTGAACCAATAGGATGGGACTTTTCTGAAGAGAGACAATGCTAGACACTGGGAAGATCGTACCTTCCTGAAGAACTTAACCAATGAATTCAGCAGGCAGGGAAACGGTGTGTGTGTGTGTGTGTGTGTGTGTGTGTGTGTGTGTGTGTGTGTGAATGTTTTGCCTGCATGTATATCTGTTTGCCACGCTTGTGCCTGGTGCCTGGTGGAGGTCAGAAGAGGGCATCAGATCCCCTGGAATTGGAGTTTACAGGTGGTTGTGAGCTGCCATGTGGGTGCTGGGAATCAAATCTTGGTCCTCTGCAAGAACAGCTACTTAACAGTGCTCTTAACCACTGAGCCCAGTGATTAGGATTTTTAAAAGCACTGTTTTGTACTAAATCCAAAGACCATCCATTTTTTTGCCTTTTCTCTGAGCTGATGCCCAACTTAGCAAAGCTGTAAAGTAAACTGCTATGTTTCCCAGACTCCAGTGTTCTTATTATAAAGTGAGGATTATTTCTCACACCCAATCCATCTCTAGAACTCTATGTGCAAAACTGAAACATTGTATCCATCAAAGAGTACTCACCCAAACACAAGAAAGCACTAATTCCTCATGGCCCCCTACCCCACCACACCCCTGCCAAAACAAATAACCTCCTTCCCCCATGAACACCAGTAAAGACCACTGGACTGTATCGGGAGAGGACTTCACTTAGGCCATTTAAGGAACTGAAGGAGTGTGTCTTGAGGGTGAAGTTCATGGACAATGGCCAGCCAGTCAGAACATGGCTCCTGCAGGGCCTGGAGGGCTGCACTTTATCTTAGGTGCAATGGGAAGCCACGGAAGGAATTGCAGCAAGCTGTGATAAATAGCCGTTGGGTTTTTGAGCATTACGGCAGTGGGATTTGGAATGGCTCAGGAGAGGCAAAAACGGCCAAGAGGAAAGAGTGCAGAGCCTTCTGGCATGTAAGAGATGACGATGGCTTGGACCAGCAGAGAGGAGAGAGATGGGAGAAAGGCACTGTTTGGAGATATTTTGTTACCAGAACAGTCAGTCAGAGTGTGGCAACGAACTAGAGCTGAGAGACAAGGGGAGGGAAGATGTCAAGAACAAACCAAGATTTGTCCAATGAGGGGATGCTGACGCCAGCAGAGAGGAAGAGCAGGTCCACGGGAAGAAGCTGCTCTTCGTGGTCCTTCGACTTCACAGGACTCTGAGAGTCCAAAGTATACCTGTCCGGGTTCCCGGAGCTAGAACAGGACAAAGCCAGAGAGCCCCCATATGTGGTGGTGAAGCTGTAGAGTTGGCTAAGACAGGAAGAAGTCCAAAGAACCTGAACACCCAGAGACGAGGAAGAGGCAGAGAGGAACGTGGGTCCCCACAGGCAAGAAAGAAAATGAGAGGATGATGCCACTGGTGTATCATCAAAAGAGAAGTGGTCATCAGTGATGGGGCTCCTGGAAGGTCTGGTGGAGAGTCAACTGAGAGGCACCCAGAGGACTTCTCATTTGGGGGCTTTTGTGACCCATTGTGGTATCGCTGCAGTGGGTGGTGAGCCAGAGCCAGACTGTGTGGGTTTGGCATCTCAAGGCACCTTCTTCTTCTCTGTCCATAACTCCCTGGCCTGGGCGAGGGGGTCAGGAGGACACCTTGGTCCTGAAGCTGGTTCACAGTCTGTAGCTTTCAACCACAGCTTCAATAACTGTGGGTGTTTGTCTATGAGGTCTCTCAGGTGTTCTTCCGGTGGCCCACAGACTGCGTGAGGCACAGGGTAGCTAGGAATGCACACCAACACAAAACTGGAAACATACCAATGTATGTTGGCTTTTAGAATAGAAAACTGAAGTTCTTCATGCAGCTTACAAACCATAATAACTTTGTGGGAAGGTCCTACGATGCCACCATAGGCATTCCCAAATGGACCTGTGACCAATTCCAAGTGAACCTACAAAGTGATCAAGTCTGAGGTCTGAGCACTGATATCTCAGACTCAATGTGTTCTCAGAGCCCCAGGTTAGAGTACTGATTCATAGAGGGTCAAACAGATCGACAGAGCCACGCTTGAGACCCTTCCCTCCACTCCCAAGTGCAAATTTGGGGTAGACGCTCTTGACAGCTGGCAAACGTTAGTTTCATGACCTACACCGTAAGAGAGGGACAACGGAAGCCCTCAGAACAGTCCGCCTCCCTCTCAGCACAACCCTGAACCAAACAGTCAAAAAGAAAACTGCATTCTGGGGAAACCGAAGGCAGGCTTGCTGGAGGCCACACAGGGGCACAGAATGTGCCAGGCTGCTTTTCTGACTGGACTCCTGGCCTGAGATCTCTTCCGGAACCTTCTGAAAACCCAGCAGGCCAGTGAAGTGTGCAGTGGATGATTGAGCTGTTTTGTTGTGAAAAATACCATGAAAGGATGATTGGTACAGCCGTGGTCACAGTGGAAAATAACGCTGAGCCGGCCCGGAGGAGGACCCCACGCACCGGCAGTTACGAAGCACGGAGCACGCTGTTTCTCAACGTGGTTGGTAACACCGGGTGGTTTAGAAACTCCCACCTTCTATTGTCCCGGCAGATACGGAGACCAAGTTCAATGATTTTCAGAGACACCATTTGACCCACGGGTATTTTTACTAGAGGGCTCTTAAGGTTAATAAACAATGAAGAAGGATAATCATTAACAAGGGAATATGCCTGTTGAAAGCAAATCTGCAGAATAAAACATTAATCCTGCCAAATGTACAACTGAATGAAAACATTTTAAGAGCCTAAGTGAAAGGCATGCCCCTGACCCAGTTTAAAAACAAATTCCATTCTACAGGAAAATTACTACCTCCAGGTGTGGCTTGGCTCTTTTATGATATAAAGTATCATATAGCATGTCTGGCTAGAAATCTTGTAGGTTGGAAATAAAAAAGATAATTTAAATGGGAAAGAAAGCGGTAAGATAATGTTTTAAAAATCAAGATGAATTATAGAGTCACTCATTTTGAAAGCCTATACATTCTGCTGTGCGACAAAGTGAGTATAGTTAATAACTATATAATAATAATAATAATTCAAAATAATGCAAAGATGCGATTTTTAAATGTTTTCATTGCAAAGACTTAACAAATATTCAGGGACTAGGGAGATATTGCAGTTGGTAAAGTGTTTGCCTTGTAAGCATAAAGCCCTGCCTGAGCTCAGTCCCAAGTAGCCACATAAAAAGATCAGACATAGAGGTAGTCTACCTCCCTATATCAGACTAACTTCGTGTAGTCCCAGCCCTGGGGAGGCAGAGACAGGAGACCAGACAGCCTCAGCTAATCAGCAAGTTCCAGGTCAATGAGGGAACTTGCCTTGAAACACAAGGTGGGTGATGTCTGACCAACAATACCCAAGGCTGTCCTCTGACCCCCCACAGCATGTACACACTCATGCAAACACGCCTGCATATGCACACATACACACCCATACACCCACATACTCACACACAATTGCGCCAAGACGTGACAAATAGGAGGAGATAGGTATGCTAATTACCTTGATTTGACCGTGCCACAGTATAAGCATGTATCAAAACATCACATCCATGAACAATACAATTATTGTCACGAGTGATTTATTTCCCAATACCCACCCAATCTATCCAAAATTATTTGTTAAAAATAATTTATTCTCTCTCCTCCTTCCCGGGCTATTTTCTTTTCTTGGGTCTGGTGTATGACACAGGACACAATGTCTGTGACACTGATGGATTGGGGAACGGGCTTAATCACATTGTGGGACTGGGGGCCTCGAAGACAGCAACGCACCTGCTTGCTGACCTCTGCTCCTTTTGTGCTCGAAATATTTGCCTGTCAGCTTATTGCCTGGGCTCTCACTAGCAGCCAGAATACAATCTGTGTCGATAAACACCCGTGGGCTAAGCCAAAACATCTTCGAGTAAACAAACAAAACAGCCGGTTACTATTTGCAGTTTGTACATTATCTTGTAGAAGTAAAATTAGACAGGTCTCCACTTGTTGAACAAATAGAGGGGGTGATAAGGGGCTGTTTGATTTCTTTCGGTGTGGGCCAGAAACTGCTCCCATTGTCTTCCATGATACTGATGACTGGTTTACATAAATGTCCAGTGTCAGTCTGTGCTGTCAAAACAAAACAAAACAAAAACCCTCCACTGCCCCATCTCCTTGAGTCCTTGGAGCCAATATGCACAGAGCAAAGCCAGAGAGTCCAAAGGCCCCAAACCTGATGGCCAAATAGTATTTGCAGATCCTGAGTTGTATTGGGCCCGAGTGATGTGAGAATTTTAAAAAAATTACTTGACACTTTAAAATCAGGACATCAATCAATCACCTATCACTAAAAGGAATCAGGTTCCTGGAGAAATGGCTGATCACAGGGTCAGCGGAAAATGAGTCCAGGACATTTTATTTGCCTGCCACAGAGCAAAGTCTTCAAACCGTGGGGGACGCCTGTCAGAACCCAGGAGCAGGCTGAAGGAGGCCAAATAACCAAACATGTGATGCTTTGGGAATCAAAAAGAGTAATTATACCATACTAACAGCAAATAACGTGTTGAATTTAAACATTCACGAACATATAATGATATTAATAAGTATACATGTCTGGAGGGTGAAAGTTCTTTTCTAACAGAAAAAAAAAAGACTAATAAGAAGAAAGGACAGTAAAACAACTTTTACAATAATTCATTCAGGCAAAACCACCAATGCACAGTATAACCTGTTAGCTACATTTATTAGGATTTTTGTTTTGTTTGTGGGGTATTCGGTGGTGTTGTTATTGTTGTTTTGAGCCAGGGTCTTACTATGTAGCCCTAACTGGCCTGGGACTCACTAGGTGGACCAGGCTGGCCTTGAACTCAGAGATCCTCCTGCCTCTCTGCCTCTTGTACACATCACCACACCCACCTGCATATTAGTCTTTATGTACTTTATACACACGTAGTTATGTAGCTACTGTTGGGACAATATGAAACGTCTGGGTACCAACTATGCATTAGATAACAGTGTTGTGTTGCTGATAAATTTCATAACATGGTTATTATATAGAAGAATGACCTTGTGCCAAATATCTAGACAGATGGCCCAGACAAAAATGTGCAGGTAGGGCAGAGGTAAGAGAAAAAAACAGAGACAGGAATAGAGAGAGAGGACGCAGCTAGGCTCCATCAGCTGATGAACACATCTAGTTAAAGGTCTATGGGTATCGACTGCACTACTCTCTTTACTTTTAAATATTTCAAATTTGGGACCTAGGGGGATGATGGTTCAGAGGGTAGAAGCCTGGTTTCACAAGCTTGATGACCTGAGATCTACTCCTGGAACTTAC
Source organism: Peromyscus aztecus (assembly GCA_902168405.1). NCBI lineage: Eukaryota > Metazoa > Chordata > Mammalia > Rodentia > Cricetidae > Peromyscus > Peromyscus aztecus. The sequence continues at coordinate 245 of CABHPQ010154798.1, read as the reverse complement.
ATGAGGAAGTCGTGTGTGATGGCGAAGTCTGTGTGATGGCAAAGTCTGTGTGATGGCGAAGTCTGTGTGATGGCGAAGCCGTGTGTGATGGCGAAGCTGTGTGTGATGGCGAAGTCTGTGCGATGGTGAAGTTGTGTGTGATGGCGGAGTCGGGTGCGATGGTGAAATCTGTGTGATGGTGAAGTCTGTGTGATGGCAGAGTCGGGTGCGATGGTGAAATCTGTGTGATGGTGAAGTCTGTGTGA
>CABHPQ010154797.1:35006-59724 GCA_902168405.1 Peromyscus aztecus | reverse complement strand
CAACGCTGCCCCTGTTGCAGTCACATTACCCTGAACACAGCCCCTCCCCAATGCCACACCCCCCTACCTCGGTACCTTGTTCTGGAGGGACTCTCTGGCCATCACCCAAGCTGGGGCACTAGACTCCAAGTCCTCCACAGCTGCCAGGTTGCCCTCACGGCCCTATGCCCTCAGCATTAGCACCTGGCATTCAGTGTAGCTGGTTCTTGCCCCTTGCACTGCCCCATGCCCTGTTTGGGACCCTGTAGGGCTTCTGGGGTCCCGATCTCTTCCACTGCATCTCCCTTACTCTGGATGCATTTTCATCTCTCCCTCTGGAGTTTGCGCCCCAAGTCTTTGTTTGCTGCCTGGACTGGCTTTCCCTTTTCTTCACAGAGAAACTCCACTCTTTCTTGGTGCTCAAGACAGACACCAGTCTGCAAGGTGACTGCCTAATTCTCTCTTGGGTGCCACAGACCTGCTAGCTCTTTCCTGTTCCCAGACGGGTGGGACACCTTGGGGTCTCTGTCGCAGCTTTTTTTTTTTTACACTAGTCATAGTGGAGGGCAGGGGTGATGTCCCTTCATCTGGCACAGAGCAGGTGCTCAGGGTGCTTGTTGGGTGCAGCAGAGCTAAGATCGCCATCATTCAGCAAACATGTGTTGTGAGCCTCTGCACCCAGCCAAGCATTGAAGCCCAAAGCCTGCAGGCAAATGGCAGGAGGGTGGGGGGCTGACACACTGCGGGGGATTCTGCACTTTGGGCTTGAATGAGTGAAGTGTGGCCAAGGGCCCGCAGCCCCAGCTGCTCAGGGCACGCAGGCTGCTCTGCTGCTGTGCTGACATGTTGCGGACACCAGAGGGCTTGGCAGGAGCCAAGTCTCAGTCTGTTGGCAGCAGCCACCACGATTGAGAGGAGCATGCAGCCTCTCTGTGTGAGCTGAGTGGAGGTCTGTGGGGACAGGAGAGGGAGCTGCTGAGCAGCTCTCGGGTGCCTGCTTTCTCTCATCAAAGGCTCAGCTGGGTAGCGAGGGCACAGGGAATAGATGAAGGCTGGCTGGGTGAAGCTAGCATCGCTATTAAGCAACAGTCCCAGATCTCTTTGTTTCTCTGCTCCTTCCAAAGTGGCAAAAGATCAAGGCCCTGAGCTTGAAATAACAAAAGGGAAATAGCTTGCAGACTGTGCATCTGGAGGCCAGAAGGACTGTGAGAGTTGTGCACAGAGGGATGGGGGAGGGGTGGGGTCTGGACCTGATTCATAAACTTCTCTGTGCTCCCATGGCCTGGCAGGATGGGCTGAGGTTGCTCTGGTATAGCTCCTTTCACTGGCAGTGGGGCCTCGTTGCAACACCTCACTCTTGGGCTTTGGGACCCCAGTGCTGGCTGGGTCTGTATGTAGGCTCTGGCCACATCACTGGCTTGTCACTGCCAACCTCCTCAGGTCCTGAATGCTTGGTTTGGGTCACATCCTGTGGCTGAGGTTAATGAAGATCTAATGCAGAGTCCCAAGCCTAGCCGATGACATGTGCAGTCACCTGTCTGTGATTACCAGGGCCTGAGGAAAGTCAGTTTACAGAGCATCGCAGACTTCTCCTGGGGTGAGGGTATCATATACAGGGCACTACCCCCCGGGCCCTGAGTCAGAGCATGGGCTCCGTGGGGACCAACTTCAGTGAAGTTAACCCACCTACTGGTCTGTCCCAGAGTCAGGACTTACAGAAGGGTTTGCCTAGCGTCCTGTCCTCAGGGCTGAAGTGTTCTTTGCAGAGCCAGCAGCGAGGGAGCTGGAGTTCTTGAGAAGTGGGGAGAGCAGGGATTTCTGGTTGTCTACACACCTTGGACCACTCAGAAGTCAACTAGCATGACTATGGGGGACATCCACTAACTCGATGCTGCCATTGACCGAGACTCGGCTTCCAGGCATGGCATACCTGGTTACATCCTAAGCCTGGCCAGGTGGATTTTCTGTCCTCATCAGAAACAGCTGGTGTTGGGAGGTGGTGGATAGGTTGTCTAAGGTCAGACCGATGGCCAATCAAAGCTGGGATTCGAATCTAAACCTCCTGACAACCAACTGTGGCCCTTTCCAGAATTCTTGCCTCCTGAGAGCTCAAGTAGGTCAAGCCTTTTCTCAGAAAGCCGTTTTTCTACAATGCTGTATGGATCCCATCACATCCCACTTCAAAGCTGGCAGCGGCCCTTGTCTTTAGAGGTTCTTTTGGATACTGGGGTGACAGATGACCAGGGTGCTGGAAAAGTTCGTGGATCAGCCCTCAGTGGGACATGGCAGAGGCAGGTTATTGATTGGCCATGTGTGTCTTGTCAGCTGTCCAGGGTCCTGGATGTCTGCTGAGGGTCCAGGCGCTGGGTGAGTCCTGATTGTACAATAGTCTAGCCAGACCACTGGTAGGAGGTGCTGCTGCAGGGGTGCGGGTGGGTGGATGGAGGGAGGCGGGGCGTCTCTGAAGCTGTTTCAGCAGCACCGATGCTGCTGGGAATAAGAGTGAGCAGAATAAAGCTTCAGTATGGCAAGCGGGAGGGAGCATTAGAGGAGGCTTCTGGGGACATCTGCTTCAGACCCAGACCGCATTCTGTCTCCCTCCCATGATGCCTTGGGTCTGGCATCATGAGGCCTCCTTAAGTCTCTGTTCTCAGAGCCTTGGGAAGTATAACCTCATTTCCTGATTTATTTTCTCATTTTTAGTGGGATTTGTGTCCAGGGTTATATCCTCTTTAGTCTGCCACGGTGAAACAGAAGTCAACGTCAGGGGGGAAAGACAATGTAAGTAATCAGGAATACAGACTTGTTTACACAATGACACTTTTTGTGGCAGGCTAGTGTTTTGAGAGGCTGAGTCCTTCTGCTCTGGGGTTCCTGTTGCTTCCTTCACTACGGGCTTTCACACTGCAGCAGGAAGAGCCAGGACCTCAGAGAGTGGATGTCCCTGATCTGGGGGAGTGGGGCACTCTGTGCAGCTATGGACACTGGCTTGGGGCTTCCACTGTTGCAGGACAAGTGACTGACGTGCCATATGCCCTCCCCCTGCCTAGCATCCTTAGTGGACTGCAGTCAGACTAATCTGAGCTGGGGTTTTCCAGCTCAATGGCCTCAGTGCTGCTGCGGCTCAGAGGATGTTGTGTCTTGATCCTGGGCTTGGCTTTCCAGGGGCTGATGTTGGTGGGCTTCTGCCCACAGTGTAGAGGCTTTCCCACCATGGCACTCATCTTCCCTCCAGTTTTCTTCCTCAGATGGGGTTGGTATACCCCCCTGGCCTTTCTCAGGAAACCTTTGTTACCTGTGAGTCTTGACTCTTGGTGTTTGTAAGGTTTCTGGAGCTTCTGGAACATGCTGCCTTGGAACAAGGCTCCTGTCCCTCAAGGTGATGAAGTGACCACACACCACCTCCTTCAGACATGCAGACCCTCTCAGCACTTCTAGGCCAATGAACGCAGCCGTCACAAAAGCGCAGTCCACGTGAGGGTGCCATGGGGTAGGGCAAGTTTCCCATTAGAGGGTGGTGGATTTTAAATAAGGAAGGGCACTTGAGCAGTGCACTCTGGGCAATCATCTGTCCATGGGGAACATGTTTACCTAAAAGCTAACATTCCTCTACCATTTCACACCTATAACAAAATGCCATCAGACTAACGTCTAAGAAAGACAGACTGAACAATCCCAGAAGGACATTAAGGGAAATGCTTTTACCTTTTTGAGGAGCAGGAGATATTTTGAGGCAAGACCTACAAGTAGTTGATATTAGGAATGAGCCAGGACCAACCATGAACTGTCATAGCTTACCTGGAGATAGCCTATTACTTTCTATGCTGTGTGCTCCATGCAAGGCTGCACATTCTACTCTGTGTGGACATGCAGGGACCCACGTTGGCTGAAGTTCTACTATTTGGGATAGCCCAGTTGGGGAAGTGTCTACTTGGAGGGTCACACGCTAACTTTCTTATGTTTTGACTCAGACAGGATATGTATCACTCCCACCTATTGATTAGAACTGCTCAGGTAACTCAGCTGTATGGCAAGGGGTTGGGGCAATGTAAGGATCCAGCTGAACATTTGTGAACCATATAGTTCCTGCTACAAATTCTATGCCAACACACTAAAACACATAAAACTGAGATGGAATGAATGACTTTCTTAGCAAGCTCAGGTTAGCAGAACTGATCTGAGATGCCTATCAGGAGAGACGCATAGTAAACAATGGAGGATGATGAGAAAGGCTTTACCTGTGGGGACTGGGTCCCACGCTTGTGGTGTTCTTGATGGATAGTGTGTCTGCGTTTGAGCACGCGTGCGTGCGTGTGTGCGTGCGTGCCTGCGTGTGTGCATGAGAGAGAGAGAGAGAGAGAGAGAGACAGAGAGAGACAGAGAGAGACAGAGAGAGACAGAGAGAGAGAGAGAATCCTAGAATCAACTTGGGGATGGGTACCAGTTATGCAATAAAACAGATCCTAAGCTCTGGAGGGCAGAGGGAGGGGAAGTACTTTAGTAACGGCATGGATGCCCTGTCTTGCTCTCCCGTTCTTTCAAATCTAGAGAACATATCCTCGGGTCTGGTGCCTTCAACCATGGAAGTTCATTCCCTGGGACAGTCTTCTCAACACAAGAGTGCAGCAGGGAAGAGGAGGTGACACCCCACTTGGGAAGTGGGGTGCTGTTACATTGGGGGAAGAGAGAAGCCTGAAAGCCAAGAGGAATATCCAACGGCCACCAGACTGTGGAAACTGTTGGAGAATGTGACGAAGAGCCATGGTCATCTCGTGTGCCATTGTAAGGGGCTAAGGGCATCACAGGAAAGCAGATGCTATGATTCAGGCCTGGTGGTGCATGCCAGTGGTCCCAGCTACTTGAGAGGCTGAGGTAGGGGGATTACAAAGTCATCCTACCTACATAGCAAATCACTGTCACAGTGTCTTTAAAAAAGGGGAAATAGATGCTATGTTGGAATGAATATATTTAGAGTTTATGATCCAGAGTTCAAGGCTGTGGGGCACCTGTTGTGTTGGGCAGGGGGATGGGCATATGCGTCTTCATCATCACAGTGCTGTAGAAGCTCACCTCCTTGTCTGCCACCCTTGGCACTGAGCCTAGTTAGCTGTGTCTGGCTGTGTGGGAGCAGAGAGTTGACTCGAGCATTTTTCCAAATGCAGAAATGGACACAATGACGTCTTGAAGGGGCAGGTGAGGTCAGCCTGCCAGGGAATCTGGAGCAAATGGAAGTTCATAGGATCTAGGATGGCAGAGAGCTGAGGTTTTGAAAAGTAAGAGGTCCATTTCAGATTTTCCTTAGAGGGGCCTGGGGCATCTTCTTGAACATGAGTGCTGGAAGGGCCTGCCTGGTAGAAAGTTCTCTCTTGGAGCTGGCCAGGTCTTGTTAGCTAGGCTTACACAGGAATCCTGGGCTCTTCATGGAGAAATTCAGTCCCCATGTCCCATCTTTCTGTTCTCAGAGGCTCTGCAACCGCTACACTATCCTACCCAAAGCAGAGAGGGACAGCATCTAAAATAAGTCCCTGTGTAGCCTGGATGACTGGAGACAGAAAGGCCAGGAGAGGAGGGCAGGTGCCCCCGAGTCTTAACTGTGCAAATCCAGTCAGCAGCAACCAAGAACCTGAGGCTCTCCACAAGCTCCACGCTGGAGTGGCTAAACATGGCCACTCCTTGTTTGTCTTGAGACATAGCTGTCTGCAAAACACCCTCGAGCCCACAGCAAAGAGCATTCCAAATGCACATGGTGCCTCTGAGTTTATTTGTCTCAATTTATTCCAGTTACATGGGAGCATGGCGTGATTATACATCTCCCCTGACTGAAACCCATGGCCTGTGTGGTGGTGGTGGTGGTGGTGGTGGGGAGTGTGGGGGTGGGGAGAAGTGTTTCCTAGCTCCATCTAATTTAAAGCACCTTGATCTGAGTGAGGCAGCGAAAAGGATGTGGCTAAAACAAATAAAAATCATTGCAGGATCAAAGCGCACGCACAAATGCATTCCTTCTGGAAGCAGCATCTCTTTTTCTTCCTCATCCCCCCCCACTCCCCCAGTCTTCCTCCTACCAGTCCTAGTGATTCTCGGTGGCAAACAGCCAACATGTCCTTTGCTCCTCCGAACCCCAGCAGCATTTTGATTCTGACTGACGGGGCGGGGGCACAGCGCCACAGCCGGTTTGAAGGAGATCTGAGGCCTTCCTGATTTCATGATGGGCGTGAATAAATAGTGTGAAGTGCCATACTAATTAGAGCTTTTTATGAACAGTTCAAAGACAGACATGTTGGTGAGGGCTTGTTTGAAGCCCAGAGCCCAGGGACTTCAGGATTTTATCAATGACCGGCAGCTTCCATCCCCTGTACCCAGCATGTGGTGACACACAGTGCCTGGATGCTGCTGGATGGATTTTTCTGTGAGGATCCCATTGGGGAGCAAGCTCTGACGCCACCCAATCCTGATTTCTGTGTTGCCATTAATGTGGCTGATAGCATGCGGCTCACCCAGAGCTCCTGAAGAAAATACACCTTGCCTGGAGGTCTTGGGTGGCTCAGGCCTCAGGTGGTTAGGAGAGCTCAGATGGGATCAGGCTGGGTGTGGGGCATGCTAGTGCTTATGATGGGAAGCTATGGGACCTACCTTAGTGCAACTAATATTACCCCCTTTCTGCCCTGGGCTTCTTGCTGGATCCTACCTGTTGGTGACTCTTCTTGCAAAAGCCTCAAGCTGCCCAGGCCCACATTACCCCTCTCTGTCAATAGAGAAGATAGAACCTCTCACCAGCCACTACATAGCTAATCTTAGGGCAGGAGTTTGACTGGTCATGTTCAGTCACGTGTCCAGTCTTGGCTCAGTACTGTGCTCAGAAACATGGAGTCTACGATTGGCTAGGTTGGACTACATGCTCGTCTGAAGTATGGCAGGGCAGTGGGAATTGTGATCGTCAGTCCCAGCGAAGTCATGTGTGTCCGAAGTAGGTACTCTTGTCTAGTTACAAGAGGGCTTGTGGGCAGTAAATAGACAGCCATTAAAGGCTTGGAGCTTGTTTACCTTGTCCAATTGGCATGCTAAGCAAACCTTGTTAATATTCTCTGAAGAAAAGGGACCTGGGGACAATAGACTGAGGGCCTGCCTCTCTGAATTCCTCAAGTGTTCATCACTTGTGGCTCTTGGTTTCAAGGATTTTGGTCCATGGTCAGTTGGCTCTATTGCTATGGGCCTGTGATGAGGCAGGATGTCATTTTGGAGTGACATTATGTGTGTGCTCGGGCTGGAACTCAGGATGAATGGTCAGTGTGATTGGAAAGACAGGACTCCAGGCACCAGGGAATTCACACACTGGGTCAGCCTGGGGTATAGGATAGGAATACCCAGCCATGGAGCAGGCTTTTCCTGAATCCTCCCAGGCAGGTGACTTCAGAATTTGGCCAAATCAAATAAAATGTATCCAAAGGCTCATTTTCCTTCCTAGGATTTCCCAAGACAAGGAGCCTTAGGAAGGGTGGAAAACACTCAATATTATGAAATACATCCCCTCCCCAAGACACACATGGTTGAACGCTCAATCGAGGTGGGCGGTACTCTTGAGAGGTGACCAGATCGTGAGGGCTTCAGCTTTATCAATGAAGTAATCCACTGATGGCGTCATAGCTGAGTGGACCCTTAGACCACAGGGCTTGGCTAGAGAAAGTGGGTCACTAGGAGTGTGACTGTGAGGCATGTGTCTTGTCTGTAGGCCTTTCCTCCTCATCCTTCTGTGTCCTGGCTACCACAGTGTGAGCACTGTCCTTTCAATGTATTTGAGAAGACAGAAAGAAAAGCAGACAGCATAGCAAAGCATAAAGCCATAATACAGAGGGAACCCAGGAAGTGTGGGCATAGAAAGGCTAAATAAGGTCATGGAAAGAAAGCCCAATGTACTGAGATGGTAACCTGGCTCCCGCTGTACCTGTTGCTTGTACCATAAACTGGGTCCACACTGTTGCTCTTTTCAGGTCTCAGCTTCTCTCAACTGCAGCAGCAGACACAGGGACACCTGCCTAGATGCCCGTTCCTCCCCAGCTGCCAGGGGTGGGAAGCATGAGGCATCCATCTGATGGTTCTTTGGGGTCTGCCCAATGAAGACATCCACCTGTCACGGGTAGGGCTCATGGCACATCACATGTGACCATCTCTGAGTGAGGCCAAAGACAGAGACCAGGCTCCCTGGGTCCAAAGTGGGCACCGAGACCAGCATGGCCTGTTCTGGAGCTCCACAGGAAGCAGCTAGGGCTTGGCCAGGTAGGCACTAGTTTAACTCCTCCCTCCGCTCTGTCCTGTTGTCCTCTCTTCCCATGACCCCCTGCACTTGGACCTTCAGCTCAGCTTCTGCTTCTGAAGAGTTCCATGTACCAGGCTGACTCTCCCACAAAAGATCCTCCACCGGTGACGCTCGCCCCCTCCAGGTTCTCTACCCGCGAGGATGCCTCTTTCTCCAGGCCCTACACTTGTGAGGCTCATAGCCTTTCCACAGAGGTAGACGTCATGTTCCCAGCTAGGAGACCTGAGGCGAACCAGCTGTCTGGTCATGAAGAGAAAGCCCCCCATTGGGCAGGTTGGCTCTCAGCCACAGAAGCCCCTAGGGGTGCAGCTGGCATGAGGAGAGGGTGGTCCCCCCACTGCCCCACTTCTGGGTTTCCAAGGCTTAAAATTAGTCCTGTATTTGGCGGATGGGGGCAGGAAAGAGGCAGCCATAGGGAGGAGCTGTGGGCTGGATGTGGGTGTAGGCAGGGCTAGGTGGTGTCCCTAGAAGCAGGTCACTGTGGAAGGGCAGGTCAGGGTGGTCCTGGCCAGCTTCCTGACTGAATTAGAGTTCGTTAGAGATCAAGGACCTCAGGTTAGTCTCTGTTTATCTTGACAGAGTCAGTACTAAGTTGCTTACACTGTCAGCTCCCCCCTGCTTGCCCTCCTACCTCCTCTGGTCTCTGGCAGACTGGCCTGTTGAGATGAATGCTTCTGTTTTGGGGTGCACAGGCAGTCTCACTCCCTCTGAGAACTGGCCCGTGCCTTCCGTATCTTGTAAAATGGGCACTGTAGACCAGCGCTTTCTACCTATAATTCTAGATTATCTGTCTGGCCCGGGTGGGGTCACCCTACCCATACCTACTGCTTGCTAGGGCTCCACTGTAGTGGGAAGAGCCAAGGCCCCAATTTGGGGTTGGGCCTGCCATAGATGGCCTTAGGGCCAACCCTGGCTGATGCTTTATGTCAGAGCTCTTCCTTCCGTCTTCCCTTCAGGGAAAGCTTCCCATACTTGTCCCTTGTCAAGGAATGAGACCCTGGTACCATTCTAGACCTCAGGGCAGGAGTCTTGCTTTGTACCTCGCCGAGGCTGATCACTTTGCAGGGTCATCAGACCCCTTGAAAGTGTGACCACAGTGCTTCCAGCCCCCAACCCCAGTGATCTATCCTCTCTGTGACCTGTCCTAGCTTCAGGTGACTTGACCACATTTTCCTTAAGAGCCATAAAACTAGAGTGAAAACAATGCGGACGTGAACTTGGGATTTCACCATACCTTTAGAGGAGTCTGCAGCTGAGGACCAGGAGTTGAGAGTAATCGCAGATTTTGCCATCTAGATGAGGTTTCTTCTGGGCTGTGGAGACTTAAGTAGGAGATCTGCTCCGCTTGCCCTGGGTCTATCTAAAGTAGGGTTCCCAGGTACACTAGTGACCTTCCTTTTTCAACGCTGTTGCAAATACTTGGCGCAAGCCACTTAGCAAAGGAAGCGTTTGTTTTGGCTCGTTTGAGGATACAGTCTCCCATAGCGGGGAAAGAGAAAGTAGCTTTGGCCGGGTGTTGGGAATTTGAGGCAGCTAGCCACACTGCACCCCCGGTGAGGGAGCAGAGGATGAACGCTGGTTGGTGCTCAGCTTGCATTTGCCGTTTTTTCCTTTCTCAGTCAGTCGGCACCGATGTCTGTGGGATTGTGCCAACTACTCAGGGGTGGCTCTTCCTTCCTTAATTAAACCTCCCTGGAAACACCTTGGCAGACACCTGCAAAGGTGTACCTCCTAGGTGATTTCTGGATTTCATCAGGCTGCCCAGGATGATTCACCACCACGTTTGGCCAGAGGAAGCCTGGGGCACTTTAGGCGGAGGAGAGAGTCTGACATGGAGGAGTCTCAGAGCTCACCACTCAACCCCAGCTTAGCCAAGGGCACTAGGGTACAGAGGGGCTTCAGCCCAGGCCCAAGTGTGGTTTCTCAAGGTTTACAGTGTAGCCCACCAATGCTCTGGGGATCTGCTCTTGTGGCGATGGGGGAGTTGTGAGAATCTAACAGATTGACGAGAATGTCTGAGCTGCCGGGAAGCAAACCAGGCCCACGGTTAGGAACCAGTGTTCGCTTAGCCTCGGGGAGACGTAGGTATGGAACTTGCCTCACAGTGCTTAAATTCGTTGCACTAAGTGGTTTGGGCTTTATATGCTCTGGGGCTCTCAGTCAGGGAAGAAACCTTTTAATAAGTCATTACTAAAACCATTTGCTTTTCAACTGTTTGCATGCACGATTCCTGAAATATCTCCTTCTTAATTCTCCAGGATATTGATCTTTAGCAGTACTCCTGCCCCGTGGAGGCCCATCACCCCCGTCGTAAAGCTGCTGTGGTGAGTTGAAGGCTTGTACAGGCACGGAGGGCTGTGGACCCCTCCTCCACCATCAAGGCCCACCCTGGAGGAAGGGGAGAGGCGTTCCTGACTCTCTGCCAAGTGGGGAGGGCCAGGGAGCTGTAAAGCATCCATGTAAAGTTGGAGAGAGAGTTCCTGGAATGTCAGAACTTCCCATGGCAGGGCAGGGTGGGGCTGTGGGGCTTCTCTGGCCATGGCTGGGGCTAAAAGCCACGAGCTTCTGCTGCCTTGATGACTGATACCTGGCCTGGCCCAGGGTGGAGCTGATGGCCTCTTGTGGCATTGCTAAACCTGGGCACAGTGAGAGTCTCAGGGCAGATTGCATGCATGTGGCCCCTTCTTTACAAGTTCCTCACACTCTCAGGATAGTGGTAGATGGATGTTAGTCAAGTGCAGGTCCTGCCTGGCCATCCAGGTGGCACCTCCTGGTCACTGTCCTAACGTACTTGCTTCCCATCTTCATTGTTATTGTTAGGAAACGAGCAGAGAGAGGTCATTGTGCCTGCTGTCAGGCATCACAGCCCAGCCTGGAAGCAGGTGACCCCAGAGTAGACCCCGACTCTGTGGGGCGTTCTTGGGAAGTGTGGGAGAGTCTGGTGGCTTGCTGTTCTGCTAGCATCGGAAGCACAGTGGAGTCCTGTGCCTGCTACACCCAGGGGCCCTGGCTTGTCTGTGATCAGCATCCTCTATTGCTGGCCCTGGGGATTGGCGCTCCCAGGACAGGACACAGTGAGGTCCCCGCGGTGGTTATGTGTTAGGTGTCAGACATGGCTGAGCGCTGGGCACAGTGGCCAGAGAGGTAGAGGTGATTGGTTCCAGCTCCAGAGAGCCCATGTCTCCCAGGAAAGGGAACAGATATCAACCTTATATTCTTCAAAACTTTGTGTGGCTTTTTTTTGTATAGCTGGCTTTTCTATCTAATTACAATCTATTTTGGAATATGGTTTGGGGAGGGTTTTTTAAAAGTGTGTGTGTGTGTGTGTGTGTGTGTGTGTGTGTGTGTGTGTGTGTGTGGTGTATGTATGTGGATGTCTGAGGAGACCACAGGACCACCTTGACTATGATTTTTCAGGTCCATCTTGTTTTTCTAGACAGGGCCTCTCATTGGCCCAGAGCTTGCTAAGTAGACTGACCAAGGAATCCTAGGAATACAGTACACCATCATGCCTGGCTTTCTTATGTGTGTTCTGAGCATTGGACTCACTACCCTCATGCTTGCAAACACGTTAACTCACCGAGCCATCTCTCCGGTCCCATGTTAGATATTTCTGCCCTGAGTGACCCCTGTGGTGCATGGTATGCAAGTGTCTGCTCACTCCTTTTTTGTGTGCGTGTCCACGCTGAAGTGTAGTGTAACTAGAAATGCCTGGAGACTTGGCACTCCTCCTGTGTGGGAGAATCTTTGGGGCCCAGGAGTGTGGGCTCCATGCTGTCCATGTGGAGCTTGGGAGGTGCTGTGGCCTACTGAAAGGTGAGAGGGGTCTTCTCCATCGAGGGATGGGAAGGGACTCCAGGCTCCTTCAGCGACGGTTGTGAGTTCAGCCTTGGAGCAGAGGACCAACCTTCGGTGGTCAGATGGAGCCCCAGCCCCAGGATTGGAGGTATTTGAAGTCTGGGAATTTTGTTTTCTGGCAACTTCAACTTCCTAATGTGTGGGTGGCCTTCCTATACACTTACCCATAAAACCCAGGCAACCCATAGCTGTCTTAAAGGGGAAGGGGAGTGAGGTGAGTGGAGCTGACTGTGAAGAATCTCTTTCTTCTGGAACATTCCACCCAGCAGTTCCAGTGTTTTTGAGGAAGAAGGTGGCAGGAAGCAATGATGGGTGGAAGATCTGGACACCGAGACTGCCCAGGATCTGTGGTTGATGTAGGGGGAGAAACGGTCCCCACTATTCCAGAAGAGAGGATTTGGAGTGTCCATTTGCTCTTGCTGTTTTGAGGCAAGGATTTGCTGTGTGGCTCAAACTCACAGCAATCCTCCTGCCTCAGTTGCTGAGATTACAGCCATGCTCCATCATGTCAGGCTGGAGCGTCTTCTTTCATATGGCCTCAGTGAGCTCCGAGGTACCCATGTCCTGCTGAAAGTTCACGCCAGGATTGGGTGTCTTCTCCTGGGGGCAACTCAGGAGACTTTGGCCGTGTGTCTCAGAGAACTCATGAGCCATGGGCCTGGCAGCCCACAGTCTTCCGATGGGTCTTGCTGCTGTGGGAAATGGAACCCTTTTCTTTCTGGTTCTCCGCCCGCACTGATAGCAATTGACTGTTGCCCGTTATGATTCCCCGCAGAAATGGGAATAGCAGCCCAGAGTCTTAAAACAATGTCCTTTGATCTGAAAATTCCAGGAAATAAAACACCTTTGCAGTTGTGGAGTCCAGACGGGACCTTGTTTCCAGAGGGCCTGAAGCTGCTGCCCTGGACCTGCAGGTCTCGGGTACAGTCTGGCTCCCTCCTGCTTGGTTGTCTGACTGAGTCGGGGCAGTGAACAAGGCAGGCTCTCATGTCAGTTACTCAGTAGTCCTAACAGGACCCAGCACTAAGCAATAGGCTCTATGGTCCTCTTCTCCTCGCCTCTCCCATGGCTAAGTCACCCTCCCCTCATGGTAGGCATCTGTGTGATGTGTGAATAGTCTGCCAAAACCAGCCATGCAGGGACAGAACCAGCCATGCAGGGACAGAACCAGTCATTCAGGAACAGCTGAGGACTCAGGGTGCAGGAAGCCTGGATGCTACTCATGTGCATTGTCAGGTGCAGAGTAAACTGCGCCAAGTACTCTACCCCAGCCTGACACCTGACCAAATGGCCAGTTGGGTGGACAAATTGAGACTTATGGGCTAAGTTAGGTCCCTACCCACTTTCATGTACCCAGATTCAACTTCAAAACGTATATTTAGAAACATGCCTTTAAGTCAAAATGATGTTATGAGGGTATACCAATCCAATGTGACTGGTGCCCTTGTGAGGGAAACGGGGAGAGACACACAGAGGGATGGGCATATGAGGACTGGGAGAAGATGGTGTCTGCAAGCAGATGGTGTCTGCAAGCCAGATAGGGAGGCGCCAACCCTGAGACACCGTGGCTATAGACTTCTGGTCTTCAGACTGAGGCTCCATTCTGTTGACTGGGAGAAGCTGCTGCTCTTCATCTGTGAGGGGCTTCGTCACAGCAGCCATGCTGAGCTCTGGCCAGCGAGGCCTCCCCCCCACAACTCCTAAACTTATCATAACATAAAGCATCCATGGAGACTGTCTGAACCCGAAAAAGCAGGAACTGGGTGCAAGCATTTAAGATGGTGGAATTCAGAGCACCCTGACCTCTACTTGGGAGTCTTCTGGGTGCGGTAAACAAATATGACCCCTATCTATGGTTTTGAGGGGTTGATGAGTGGTTCTGGCTGCGTGTAGTGTAGGTTTTTTCATGTTCTCCAATGACTGTATGAGAGGCTGGCTGGGGCATAAATGATGAGGAGGACATTCTGTGTGTCCGGTCTCCACTCCAGGTCTCCATTGTGGAGCCTGCTAGGTTCGCCCTTTGTAGGTCATGGGGACTTGTTCTGATGAGTGTCTCTTGGAGCGTTCAGCAAGCGGATTGATTGCCTGTTGGTGGGTAAGCTCATTTCCCGTGCAGTGAGAACAATATTCTCCCAGGCCACACTCATTCCAAAAGCAGCTATTTTTTTTTTTATGGTACCTCCATGAAGATGCATTTCCTGTCTGTTGCCCTGCAATGAAAAGCTTCCAAGGGTGCACAGTATTTTCTCATGCCTAAGCTTCTGACGGAGCCAAGGCTCTGCAGATCCTGAAAACAGAAACACACTTAGTCACAGAAACTCTGTCAGTCGGGGCTCATTGCTACCTCTCTGGCCCAGGCTGAGACATGGTTAGGCTGTTGGGCTTCTGCCTGGCATGGGTAGGGATGTGTCAAACTCAGCTCCCCAGGTCTCTGCTGGTCTTTGTGACTAGCTGGTGTTGACCAGGCTGGGTTATAATACTGTGGGTGTCTGGAGTGTTTGAAGCCTGGGTGTCCAGACTCTGCATTGCCACCTGGAACAAGACAGTGCTGAGTGGGACCCAGACACAGCTGAGCTCAGATGGCAAAGTACCCCTAAAGGCGAAGGCAGACAAGGTGGAAAGCCATGCCATCAGGCGCATCAGCTGGAAGGCTGGCGTCAGCAGTGTGTATGGGGACAGGCAGTGTTTGGGCTCGTTACGGAAAGAGTGCAGGCAACTGACTCCCCACCTACCACCACAAGGGGTCCATCTCAGGGAGGAACTGTAGCTGCAGAGACTGGGTAAACGATGGGCATAGCACTGTACCCTCTGTTCTGCCCTGCCCGAACCCCAACCATGACCCTAATCCTGCTGGGTGAGGACCCCCCGCCTGAGGTGGGCTGGCGGAAGGCCACACTGCATGAGAAGTTCAAGTTGTTACAAAGATTAGAGAACCCACCCCTCGTGAGTGAAGAGGGCAAGGGTGTCTATGCTCAGCCCCCACAGTCCAGGGCGGCTGTGCTCAGCCCTCACAGTCCAGGGCGGCTGTGCTCAGTCCTCACAGTCTAGGGCCCTTAGGACCTAATGACTCCTGAAGCTCCAGGAATGATGTTGTCTAGAGCCTGTGACTGATGATTTGTTAGTCTGGGGCCCCTTTGGCTACCCATCTCCAGAAGCATAGTACCTCCTGGGGTCCCTGGGGCTTGCCCTTTCCAGTCTGCTTTGTCCCTGTGGGCACAGATGTGGACCAAGCACCTCCTTATGCCCTAGAACGCAACATGGCATGGTATGTAAATGTGGAACTCGTGCTCACAGAAGAGTCTTTCAGGACAGTCACTACACCTCAGGGTCCCCTCCTGGCCTGTAGCGTGTCATAGCCACAGCTGTCTGTGTCAAGGGAAGAACCCTCTAGTCACAGACACTTGTGCTACAGAGGCTGTGACTGTCTTGTGCAAGATCTGACCAGAGGCAGGTGAGGTAGGCAGTTACTCCTTTCCCCAGGCTATGTGGTCCTGAGCCCCTTAGGGGCAACAGTGCCATGCCCACAGCCGCCGTGCCTGGTTCCAGTGTTCTATCTGCATTGAGGTCCCAGAGTTCACCTAGTCATCAGAGCCAGCTGGAATTGCTCTGTCCCACCCTCTACTGGGAGCTACCACGGGCTGAGGGACCCCACCACCCATTTCTGCAGCTCTAGTTCTTCTCTTTGCTTCTCACCATTATTAAACCACTTACAAAACATACTCTTCCTAATTGTCACCAAGTAGGAAAGTTGAAATAAAACAGATTTTGGAGCCTCAAGGATTGACATGGAACTCTCATAGCCCCATTGCTGTGTGACATGACATGAGTCACTTGACCTCTCTGAGTCTATCTCTGAATTTGTGTGTGCACTTACGTGTGTATACATGTATGTGCACTTGAGTGTGGAGGTCAGAGGACAATCT
This sequence comes from Peromyscus aztecus, assembly GCA_902168405.1. Lineage (NCBI taxonomy): Eukaryota > Metazoa > Chordata > Mammalia > Rodentia > Cricetidae > Peromyscus > Peromyscus aztecus. Next base: position 43,653 of record CABHPQ010154797.1, on the reverse strand, counting down.
TGGCTGTTGTTTCTCAGGTGCCACCCATCTTGCTTTTATGAGAAAGTCAGAATTGAGCCTTGGATCCCCTGAGACTGGAGTTTCAGATAGTTGTGAGCTGCTGTGTGGATGCTGAGTGCTGGGAATCGAACCTGGGTCTTCTGCAAGAACAAGTGCTCTCAGCTGCTGAGCCATGTCTCTAGCCCTTTCTGGACATTTTTAAAAGGAAGTAAAGTTACCTGCCTGCTGGCATAGCTAAGGACTAAACTGGATAAGATGTTGGAGGTGTCTGGCCCAGGATGGGACAATTCAATTGGATGGTTATGGGCACAGTGGAGGTGCCAGAAGTACTGAGCCAGAAAGAAGCACTGGGGAACTAAGCGCAAGCACTTGGGTTCTATCTGAGTCTTTGGAGAATGCCACCCAATGAGAACCATTAGACCTTCTGGGTGATTTCTCCTCAGAAACAATGTGTGAAATGGGAGAAAGAACACCCCAGAAACAGCAAGAGAATCCTGCTCCCACCGTGGCTGGCACAGGCCAGTGCCCCGCTTCTGAGCCCGACTCGCCCCTGACTTCTCCAACCACTCACGCTCTGGCCCACCGAGAGGAAGGCAGGGTAGTCGTAAAACTTGCTTTTTGGGAAAGCTAAGAATTATGGGGAATGACATTAATTTAAAAGCTTTTAAGGAGCCAGTTCACCTGTGAAAGCGCTCCCTTGGCGACGGCCTTCCTGTGCGGAAAGCTGCCCGGCCTTTAAAAGGATTTTAATTAATGTTGCTGAGAAACATGCGGATGGCATTTAAGGCTGAAGTGAAGGAGCGAAGGCAAGAGCCAGGAGTTTTACGGTGTGAAGCTAGTTTCCTTAAAGGCGGCTGAATGGATCCCATGCGTTTAGCTTCTGGCCACAGCCAAGAACAGGGGATGTTGTTGGCCTCGTCAGGATGGAGTGACTGCCTCCACCAGGACCTTTGCTATTGGATTTCAGCGGTCTTTGGAGAGCTCCTCCTCTTACCTTGCTAGGTGGCAACCCTCTCTGTCTACCCAGCATGCTGTGACCTGAACTTGAACTTGGCTCTCCTTGAACAGATGCCTGAGCTTGAGGGGTGTGTGGGAAAGTGGGTGAAGGCCAATGGGCAAGTGCCCTGGACAGAGGCCGCGGCTGATGGCTATGCTGGTTTAGGATGGATGGCACTGTGTGGCCAGACAGCTGTATCTCCTGAGACGGAAGTGACAGTCCTGTCTCCTGCTGCCTTGGACCCTCTTACATGGTCGTCCTTCACCCAACCTCTCACACGTGGTCGCTCTCTGAAGGCCATGCCTCCATCTTTCTAACGTTATACTTTGAATCCCCAAGTATCTAGCCTTGCTATACCCTGTCCTTGCCTAGCATGGCTGTAAGATCTTCAGGTTGTCCATCAACATGTTGCCTGGTGTCACAAAGAATTCAGGAGACTCCCCAGAGTTTGTGTGTGATGTGCGTGCTGGGCCTGAAGTAGGAACCATCAATACTTACAGCCCTGCATTTCTATTCCCCAAGTGGGTGCCTCACATATTTTTGGACACTCCAGATTTTTCTATCATGGACTGTCTCCTTCTTACCCTGATGGTGCCTGGCCACACAACCTGGAGAAGGGGTGTATGTGTGAATAGGCACCAGCCTCCAAACTAGTCCTCCCTGCCACATGGCATTGCTGTTTGAGGCTGGTTGCCCAGGGACCCAGTAGGTGCCCAAAGACCAGCTCTCCTGGGCCTGGACGGGAGCAGGTGGTCTCCTTGCTGGGGTGGCAACTTTTCACTCCCTCTGCTGTTCTAGCCAAGGCTTCTCCCTTAGCATTCCCAAGGCTCTTCCCCCACGTTCTCCTAAAGTCACCCAGTCTTCCCCAAGCCTGGCTGTCTGGGAAGCAACACCATGTGAAGTCTTTTTTCTTCCCTGACGAATCTCACTGTGCTGGGGAGAGGGTCCTTTCCTGTGCAAGCCTGGCTTTATTCAGAAAAAAAAAACTCAAGGCAGGGTGAAGTCTGCAAGTAGAGAATAATCAAGATGTAGACGACGGCGACGACACTTTCTCATCTCGCGGCATGGAAGTGCTGACTGCAGTTTTTCCTGCAATGCGGTTTCCTTCTTAACGTCCAGCTGTCACAAGAGCACGATCGTCAAGTCTGCTTCTCTGAGGGGACACGAGATGACTGTGGGGCATGCCAAGAAGACGGAGCGAGGAAGACAGCACCCAACGCACTGGCCCTCTTCCTGTGCGTGTGTCCCAGTCAATGTTGGATTGTACTCCTACTCACTGTGTGGTTTTTCCTCATCCCCCCTGTTAGAGAAGTCCTTGCTACTTGGCCACAGTAACCCTCATCAATGTCCTTAGTCAGCTGGGGACAGTTCTCAGCACGTGAGTTCCTGGGTCAACTTTCGAAATGACCCAAATGAGGCAGAACGTGGAGGAAACCCCTTCGGCCACATTCAAAGGCTACATTTCTGCACCCAGTGCATGTGCACACATTGCGTCACAGAAAGCAGAGTTGGGAAGAGCAGGCTGGAGTAGGAGAAGCAGCCCCCGCCCTCCCAGCTTGATGAACACGGCGTGGCCTGGGAGACAGGGAAGGGATTTGGCAAAAACCAATGAGTTAAGATGGTAAATAGGACTACCCAAAGCTCCCGTGACAGGGAGTCTTCCAGAAGGGCTACCAGCCTTCTGTGGAAAGCTTGATGGGATGCAGAAACTAGCTTAGGACCCTCAGTAGACCCCCACGGCCAGCCTGCAAAGTGGTGGAAAGGCCAGAGGATACCTGGACACTAGGGAGCCTCCCGTGGAGAACACGGTGCTTGGAGACAGCACTGTGAGGACTCTTGGGAGCTGTCTTCTCTACGATAGTGAGGGGTGGAAGTTCCAGGGTATGGCCCTCCTCTGAGAAATGCTGTATTCCCAGAATGCTTTGGGGCAGACAAAGAGAACCTGAGCTGTGAGAGAACCAGCTTGAGCCCAATAAGATCCTGTCTACCAGGACTGCTTCAGTAGAAGGGACTAAAGATGGAGCCATCAGCCTAGGACTCGGGGGGAGGGGGCACTCCATGCCTTTGGGGACATCCCTTTCTCATCTGTCCTGGCCAACAGTGGGAGTTAGTTCTTTACTTCCACCATGCAGGTTCTGGGGATCGAACTCAGATTCTTAGGCTTGGCAGCAAGCTCCTTCACTCACTGAACCATCACACCAGCCCTTACATTTTGAGATAGGATGTGAGTCCATTCTTGCTAAGGCAAATGTGTTAATCAACTTTTTCTGTCACCTGAAAAAAAACAACTTTCACTCTTGGCTTCCATCCATGGTCACGTGGCTCTGTTGCTTCTGAGTTCATGTGTGGTAAGGCAGAACTTCATTGTGAAAAGCGTAGAGAAGCAGAGGCAGAGAGGAAGTGTCTGACGCCAAGACACACCTTTCAAAGGCATGCCTAGACCCACTTCCTCCAGCGAGGCCCCACCTCCTACAATTCCCCCATTTTAAGAGTAGGTTGGTTTTTCAAACAGTTTAAGGTCCACAGCAGTACTGAACAGAAGGGCCAGGGAAGTCCACGTCCACTGCCCACCTCCTCCAATCTTGTGCCCTCTCTCAGGTCATCTTTGATGCCACTTGGTCTAGGAATCAACGTGGGATTAAATTCACAAACACAAGGAGAGGTGGTTTATTTACGTGGTAGTTTCTCGGAGCTTGCTGTCCCTGGCTTTCTCTTATCCCTTTTGGGTCTCACCTGAGCGAATCTCAGCCTTCTGTTTGGCTGGAAGCTCTCTCTCTGGAGGGTGCAAAGGCAAGGCCGTGGCAGATATTTAAATTGATGTATTTACTGTTATTATTATTGTGCTTATGAACTCAGTCTGTCAGGCTTGTGGTCTTCCAAGACCATCCTTGCTAAGAACAGACGGTTTAGCACGTGTCTGGGATACCTTCCGACCCTCACTCCTGTGAGAGACACAGAGGAATTCACAGGCTTTTCCTGTGGGAAGCTGATGTGTAAACTCCCTCCCATCCTCCCAAAAAACCTGTCAGGGCTGGGGCTGGAGAGATGGCTCAGCAGTTGGGAGAGCTGGCTGATCTTGGAGAAGACCTAGGTTTGATTCCCAGTGGCCATGTGGAGGCACCCAGCCGTCTGTAACCCCAGCTCCAGGGGAGCTAATACCCTCTTCTGAACTCCAGGGACACTGCACACACACAGTGCAACGTACATGTACACAGGCATGGTACTCATACACATAAAATGAAGAGGAATGCAATCTTTTCTAAAATGTGAGGGCTTCAGTGAATGGGCTGAGTCCCTGCTCTCAAGCTTGTCCACACAGACGTTGCTGCACTGGGTCAGCTCTGGGGCAGGTTCCCCAGCATGGCACCGATTCCCATAGATCATCTGGCCCGTAAATTTAATTCTATCCTTCCACCCATTCCTCTCTCTAGTTTTGGGAGCAGAGACTTACTCAATGACCTCACTTTGCCGAACATCTATTGATTTTTCCCATTTGTTCAGGTTTTTACTTAATAGGATAAAGTTGATCCCTAAGCTCTCTATATGTGAATTCTGACACAGTTTTAAAATCTAAGTCCCCTTTCTATGTGGATTGTGTTATTCCTATAGCAAAATTAAATAGTTAAGGGGGGTGGATATTTACTTATGCTCTATGTATAGAGAGATGAGCACTGTGGACAAAGATGCCCATGGCGGTGATGTAGAATGTTCTGGAAGGAGCAAGGATGCCTAATGGAAGGATGTGTGCACACATTAGAAGGAAGGATGTGTGCATGCATTAGGCTCAGTGAAGACAGCTTAAGAGGGGTTGAAGCAATCACGAAAGGGTGGGGCTTGAGCTTGTAAACATGCTTCAAAAGTTTTATAGATTCCCAGTTTTCCATAATGTAAATATTTGTTCCATTTATGCTTAGAAAGCATGCTATGGAGTAGTGCTTTGTGCAAGGCCCCCCGAGTCTTTCTGCGTCTTCCCCAGGTCCCCACTTGCTGCTTCTTGTGACCAGCTTGACTTGGAGGTCTTAGCTGGGCTGAGCTCCCCTGGGGAGGGCTCTCTAGATTCCCAGCCTGGCCATCTGTGGTTGGTGTTTCTCGGTCAAGCTCACTTGTCTGGGTCATAGTGGCCTCCAAGGCTGCCATGGCTAACTTCTGGCTCTCCTATTTAGCTTAGCAGGCTTCCTCATTTCCTGCTGCTGTCCTATCAGCCCAGGTTTCTCTCAGATCCAGGGCATTTACCCTCTTCCAACATGGTCCAGAAACAGCCAGAGGTCAGATTTCAGAATGAATGGGAAGCCACAAGAATCTCTCAAGGAAGACAAATGGGCATCAGAGACTCTGATCTTTGAGTGACTCCCAGGGAAGGCTCAAGAATGGTGTGGGTAGGTTAGGGGAGACCTCTAGGTTGTGTGCACTGATTGACACAGTTCCTACCCTCATGTGCATCCAAGACACTGTGGCACTGTTCCTGCCTCCACGGCATACTCCCCAGCTGGAGTGGAATCTTTAGTGGTGGAATCCCGTGTGTGGCTGCCTCTTTTCAGCCTAAGTACGCTCAATGCAGCACAGCTTGGATCTTGGAGCCTCAAGAGCTGTCCACACAAATCCTCTCAAACATGAAAAGCCGGCATGCTGGCCTCTGGCTTGCATCTCGGAGCTTTGAACTAGCAATTCGCCCGCCAAGAACGTGTTCTGAATGGCTGTTTTGCGTGGCAGGGGAGAGCTCTTGCAGACTCAGAATCTAGATCACTACCAGAAAATGGGAAGCGCCTGGTGATTTTGGAAGTAAATCCTTCCAGACTTAATTTTCAGGACCATGTGACTTCCCAAACTACAAAGAGCTCATTTTAGCTGTTGAGTGTGGAGCAGGCAGCAAGAACCACGTCTCCTACCAGCTTCAGCTGCCCTGAGAGTGTGATGTGGGAGGAGGGCTAGGGCAGGGGGTTCGCTTGGAAGGAGGGCTCCCCTGGGAGGAAGAGGATGGAGAGACAACTTGGGTTGGGTCTTGTGACACTGGAGCTCTGGGACTCTTGGAGGAACTGTGGGTCCTGAGGGACTTGAAAGCAAGGGTGGGGTGTCTCTCTGCTTGCTACATCCTTCAGTGGCCCTGGCTGCAAATCTCTGGTACTTTCTGGGCTACTCAACAGAGAGCCAAGCAACAATGAGCAAACGCCCCTAGACAGGAAAGGAGGGGGAAGGGAGGCAAGAGGTGGACACACACAGGGACTGTCCAAGGGCACAGTCTGGGGCATACGTGTGTGTGTGGGGGAGGCACTCCTGGGTCCCCCAAAATTAAGGCTGGAGACACAGCAGGGGGTGATCCTGGGTTATCTGATTCCAGACTCATGTTCCAGACTCATAGGGCACCAGCCCCTTTTCAGGCTGTGTCCTTGGGCCTGGGGACAGCATAAGGTAAGACACTGGAGACCCCCCTCCCCCTCCCCCAGAGCTTCCATCGAGAAGATAATAAATACGGGATACAGAGTTGGAGGCGGCAGCGAGAGCGACAGGGAAAGAATAGAAAAACAGGCGACTTCAGGTCAGAGAAGGGGGACGCAGAGCATTGGAACCGGAACTTGACCCTCACATACGCCCATCTGAGGGCCACTTGGGCAGCCGCTATTGGTCATGCGGACATTTCCTGGGTAGCTCAATGCCACCTGCCTGTGGAGGCCTTGTGCAGAGGGGGGGTGGGTGGTGGTGGTGCCCATCCAGGACTTGACCGTAGAGTGACTTCTCCCTGCTCGAAGGTTCGCTTTTCATTTGTTCTTTCTCTGGTACCTTATCAGAGCCAAGAAGTCAACATGCAGCTGGTCACGCATGGACAAGTCAGGCGTGGAGTCGGATGAGGGAAACCTCCACTGGGTGGCGCTCCTCAGCCCGACCCTGTGGCTTCTGTTTAGGGTCTTCCTTAGCAAACACACTGTGTCCCCAGAGGTGGTGGGACACTGGTGACCTTGAACTCTGTGGAGGGCAGGCGGGGAGACTGGGATGAATGGCTGGGTGGTAAGACTTTGGACTTGCTCACCATGGGTTTCAGCTGAACCCTCAGGTAGTGGGACACCAGGAAACTGGAGCCAGATGGCAGAAGTCCTCAAAGTTGCTTCCCTGCACTTGGGGAATGGGGAGGAGGCCAACAGAGTGCTTGTCAGCCTCACCCAGTTGGGTGCAGGAGACAAAAAACTGGCTTCCGGAGGGCTAGACTCCGTTGGCGTCTAGGGATTGGCCTGTTCCCCCAGCCTTTTGCCTCTGCCGCACACTGTACACTACTCAAGCCAGGCCTGGCTTCCCTCTGCAGGCCCTGCTCTTCCAGCCACCCGGAGTTTGGAAGGCGGCCTTCCCCTGCCTGTGGAATGGAAAGAGATACATAGGAGCAAAGCCACAGTCCTCAGCTCCAGGGAGTGCATCTCCACCTTCCTCCTGGTGCCTCAATTTCCCTGTCTGCTGGGAGGGGGTGGGAGTGGATGGGGGTGGGGGGGGGTGGGGGGGGGGGGGGGGGGGTGGGGACGGTTTCTGCTTTTCCCACCCTGTCTACATCAAAGGTGCAATGATACCATACACAAAGAGCTTTGGAAGTCCCGAGGAGCTTTCAAAGCCTTCCTGAGCCTTCCTGAAACTGAGGCCGCTGAGACAGGAAGTGGGAGGCTTCTGCTTCACCTAATTCTTTGATGATTAAACATGACAGCCCGTGGGACAGAAGTGACAGAGCACAGGCGTTTAGGCAATATCAGTTATGACAACGCCTCAAACGCTGTCACATCTTCAAGACAGCGTGTGGTGTGTCAGATCCAACTATCGTATACACACAGAAAAGCAGCATAAAATACACATTTAAGCAAAACTTAAAAATTACACTAAACACAAGATAATCTATAACATTTTGTCTTCCAGCATTTCAGATACTGCTTGTCTGTAAAACAGCACATACTTATTTAAAAAAAAAAAAACAGATCAACACATATATTTGCACCATCGTTTTTTCAACATATTCCCAGAATCTAACTCTCATTATCAAATATTTAAGTTTTTGTTTAATCCTTTTCTGGCCTGGTGTGTGTATGTACACCTATAATCTCAGCATACACACTAAGTCAGGAGTAGCAAGAGTTCCAGGACTGCCTGAGCTACAAAACAAGACCGTTTCTCAAAACAAACAAAGGAAAATAAGTCTTGTTTCACCTATAATTCTGACAGAAACAAGTGCAGCTAAATCTCTATAGTCTAATCCGGTGAACAACCAAGCTAGACGCAGAAATGTTAGGTCAGATGATTTGCTTATTTTATAAGTTGTCAAAATACAACCATAACATCTACCCCCACGTCTACTTTTAAGTACATGGCTCAGAGATGTTAGGTCTCCACCCTCCAAGGAGCCGTCCTTACCCTTCATCTGTCCCCCTCAACCTCCATCCACAGAATTCTTTGTCTTGTAATTCAGAGTCTTTGAACCTATTGGGCAATATCTCCCTTTCCCTTCCCCCTCCAGCCCACCCCTCCCCAATCACCCTTGGGTTTTCTTTGTGGATTGATTGCACTGTAGACCTAATTTGAGGGGCATCTTGGAGCAATTGCTTGTGTGGATGGTTTCATTGAGCACAATGCCCTCTGTTAGGTCAGACTAGATTAGAGTCTGTCAGAGTTTGCCACCATTTCCTT
>CABHPQ010154797.1:0-20165 GCA_902168405.1 Peromyscus aztecus | reverse complement strand
TGTGTGTGTGTGTGTGTGTGTGTGTGTGTGTGTGTGTGTGTGTGTGTGTCCAAGTGCTTATGGATGGAAGATGGGCAATTCATGCTGACTTTTATCAAAAGCCTTCTTGGCATCTGTTGGGATGATCACATGGTTTTCATCCCTTTCCTGACTGACATGATTTATACTCACCGACTTCCTGCGCTGCGTTCCTGGCATAAGCTCACGTGGTGATGGTGTAGGTTTTCTCTGCAGACCTCTGCTCTAGCTGTGCACAGAGGAATTTGGTATGCAAGTTGTAAGAGAAATCTGGAGGAGAGATTGTGCTGGGTTCTAAAATGAGCTATTCCCATTTCATTGTTAATTAGTCTTTAAATTTTTTTTATTAATACTATTTTTTCACTAGGTGTTGTGAGACGTTCTTTAGCACTGTTATCTCACGCTCTTGTATAGCTTGAAGTACTTTGCCAACAAGACAAGGCACCCTTTGGGGGGCAGAGTTCTTCCTTTGTGGTTCCATCCAGATCCAGACCCGCTAGGGGACCGACTCCTTTCCTTGGGCTCCCATCCCACTGGTGCAGGACATCTTCCCCATCACTGTTCCTTCCTCGTGGCTCCCTGTGGAGGAGATGGTTTCTTCTGAGTAGGGGTGACATCCACTTCTTCCTGTTGAGTAGGGGTGACATTCTATTCTTCCACCTCAAAGCTCCGGGGGTGTGGTCCTTCTCTCTCTTCAGGCAAGATTCAGGAGAGTATCTGAGTTACAGACCCCTCGGTGTGCTGAAGATTGGCTTTGGTGGGTCATAGGTGGAGAGGGTGTTGGAAGCCCTTTGGGCCACATAGCCTGACTGGTGAGTCAGTATTGAGACTAGGTCATGTGATCTCTCTCTCTCTCTCTCTCTCTCTCCATCCACCTCCCTCTGCTGAACTCAGGAGGAAGACGGTGGTGTGTACATTAAGCCCCAAATCTACGCACTGATCTGCAGCTCACATAACCAATATCAGCAGCTTGTCGCCAGGAAACCCTTCTGTTCTGAGATTCTCTTCTCCAAATTCAGTCATGTGAGGCTGTTAAAACACTTGTTTATGTTTTAAAATTATACCCCCTTTGGCAAATGCCCGTGGTGTGCATTTGTTGTTTCTGTATTTCTGACTAATTGGGCTTCTCAGTGGTTTGCCTTTTTGCAGAAGAAGCTCAGAGACTTATTCATGGATCTTATTCATTTGCTTGAGTCTTCTTTTCTATCTTAATTGTTCCTTTACTGTTTTATGTGTTTTCCTTATGGGTATGTGATGTTTTTATCTAGATCCTTGACTTGAAGGCCCCTGTATTCACCCACATGTTAACGTTCGGATATCTCCCTAGTGCTGATCAGGAAGTATTTGAGTCCTATGATGATGAGCAGCCAGTGCACAGCACTGCTTGGAACGCAGTCTGCACTGTGTAGATGATGGCTACGAAGGGGTGTGACAGCAGGGTGCTGTGGTTTGGATGTGAGTTCTTCGAGGGCTTGTGGAGGAAGGCTGGTCCCCAGGGCAGCACTCCTGGGATATGGAACCTGTAAGACATGGGGCCTGATGTCCCAGCTGGTCCCCAGGGTGGCTCTGCTGGAAGGTGGTGGAAGCTGAAGAATGTGGGACCCACTGGGAGGAGGTGAAGCCATTGAGAAATGCCTTCAAAGGAGAGTGTGGAAAGCTTCCTTTGCTTCCTGGCCACAAGGTGGTCAGCCTTGCTTTGAGCTCCACTATGGACCCCAAAGCAATGTGATCATGGGCCCATGGGCAATGCAAAGGACAGGCAGGGTGAGTTTTGAGCTTTTCTCTGGAGTCTTCATACACTCCAGAGTGTTGGTAATAATTTTTCGTAGTTTGGATATTTTCTATTTTAAAATTTAATTTATTGTTTTATATTAATTCTATAAAACAGTGGGTTTCATTTTGATGTTTTCGTACATACATATGTGCTGTGATCATATCCAGCTCTGTTACCCCCTCTTGTTTCCCTTACCTCCTAACAATACCCTCCCCCTCTCTCCCTGTGTATATACATAACATGCATCTAGATTCCACACACAAGAAAGTATTTGTCTGGCCATTGTTATGATTCCTCAGGAATTTAAAACTAGAACTACCATATGATCCATACTGAATGTGCACCCGAAGACACGTGGAGTGGAGACTCCATGCTTGGAGCAGTATTCAGGCCTCACAACCACCGAGTCATGGAATTGTTATGTGCCCATCAAAAGCGGGGAAAGCTATTTTCCAGGAATATAGAAACCCATTAGTTGATCTGATTTTAGTAAGAAATGTAAACAACTTCACGTCCTCCCTAAAACACACACACTGAGTTAAACAATAAAATTAATGACATTTTTGTACCTGTCTGTAACAGACACACCAGGGAGTGACGTGCTGTCCTTTTAGACGCTGTTTCTTACCTTTCCCTTGCCGATATTTTACGCACCAGTCTTACATTGCGTTTGTGAACGCAGACACTGTGGACTCTAATTTTTATTTCTCATATTTCCCTTGTGTGGATTTTAATATCTGGCTATATTATTGTTCTAAAACAAGAACAGATGGAATTCAAAGACAGAAAATGTGTTATTTTCAGAAAGCAGTAAACATTTCGTGACTGACACGACCGTCGTAAATCTCTCCCGGTCGTCAGTGGTGGTGCGCGCGGCCCCGCCTTCTCCGTAATTACAGCCCTTTGCATTCCTGCTATTAATTTTGAATTTTGTCCTTTTCTCCTACTAGACACTCAGGTTTATTTTGTGAGTCCGCTTTTATTTGTCATTTTTATTGTATGTTTGTCTTCTCAATGCTTTTGTGTGTAACCTCTCTCCTAACTGTCTTTGAATTGATTCCAATTTATTCTATTTTTAAAGAAATCTGACCTGTGTTGGCTAACTTGTTCATTAATTTCCAATCTGTCATTTCTATAAATTCCTAGAGAACCATTTTGACTGCCTCCCAGCTAATGGTATTTTATCACTGTTTAAAGTATTTCTGTTCCCAGTATGATTTATTCTTTGACACGACTATTTTCAAATATATTTTTCTTAATGGGTGGGCTTTCATGAACATAGCCAACTCTCATTCAGTTTCATTATGTGTCAGTAATACAGCCTACATAATAATGTTCCTTGAAACTGGTTGAAGCTTGCTTTATAGCCTAAGAGGGAAGCTCACAGATTCAGACACAAGGTTCCCTCATGTGCATGATGTGAGTTCGGTTCTCAGCACCCTTATGGGGTGGCTTATAACTGCCTGGAACTCCAGCTCACACTAGAGGTGATCTGACATGCATTTTGGCCTCTGTGAGCATCTGTGTATGTGTGAGTGTTCACATGTGTGAGCGTGTGCCTGTGTGTACACAGTCACACACAAATAAATACATATCTGAAGAACACACACATACACACACACACTGTTGCAGGATGATGTCTGTGTGAGTCTTTGCTAGTTATGTTCTGGTCCTTTGTTTTCATCTAATTTTGGGGAAGGAGTTGCATACTAATTAAGTTGGTGACTTCCAAACTGCTGTGGATCTATCCAATCTTACTTCATATAATAAGGTCGTTTCATTAGACTTGTCTGTTATTATCCTGTTGTGACAATTTCTATCCACAAAGACACTTACGGTCTCATTGGCTTTGTTGGCCTCATGGTTCTGCATGTCCACTTTTGATGTCCTTGTCCTTGTCCCCTCCACAGCCTTTCCCTAGCCTTCTGTGGGGACTGTCATCCTCAAGCCTGGAACATTCTCCTGCAACCCCCATCTGTCATCCACCACTCTGTTATTGCACTCAAGCATCCTTTGAGTTGGGAACCCAGCTGAGGCCCTGGATGGGAGGGTCATGGTGTGACCCTTGAGAGCACTGGATGGCTTGAATCTCTCCATTCTTGAGGTCAACTGATTCACATCTGCCTCCCCTATTAGATTGGCCAGTGCCTAAAAGGCTTGGGGAGATTTGAACTTTAGAGACCATCATGGCTGTTAAGAGAGTAGACAGAGGCCAGGGAGCGAATGCAGGACTTCAGGGTCCAATTAAGAGGGCTCTCTTCATCAGGAGAGAGCTACTGACGGCTGGAGCTGGGAGAGCTGTGCGTAGACTGAAAAGCACCAGAGCAGTGGACGAAACTCTCTGTTCTGGATGAGGGCCAGTGTACTCTGTGTATGTGCGCATGATCAACGCAGGCCACCAAAGACTGAGCATGCGCTGAGTGTCTGCATTGGACAGTCACGGAGGCTTGACAGAGGGCTAGTTCCTCAGGACTCAGGGAGCGCTGTGAGGGTCATGTCCTGGTTGATGAGTGGACACAGGAGGTGGAGCTGGGAAGCATTGGGAGTGCTGAGCCTGGGAGGGTTGGGGTAGGTTTTTGCATGATGGGTTACTGTGAAACTGGACCGGATCCCTCTGTGCTCAAGGGTCTGGGTCTGGTCCAGGTCCTAGGGGCATGTGCACCTTTATTCACACACATTTTTAAAGCTGTTTTTCAGAGCTAGCCTGGATGGTGCCTGGAGAGGCTCAGAATAAGTGGGTGCTGGAGGGTGTGAGATCAATAAAGACCACCCTTGGGATACCAGTAGGGGGAAGACTTGGGGTGTGTGAAACCCCCAGATGCTCTGAGTGAAGGCTTCAGGTTCAACTCAGGAGAGGTTCTGGGATCCCTGGTTGGAAGCTGCCAGCCCAGGTAGCTGGGGCAGCTCATGCAAGTGTGGCACTCTGTGGGGTACCCCATGCGTCTCGGGGCTCATCTAGCTCTTTCTGGTCAGTCCTGAGTTGGAAGTGGGACAAAGTGGGGACAGGTGCCTGTCAATGAACCCACCTGTCACTCTGAGCTACAGCACATATAGCCTGTTGTCCTGTGTAGTTCTTCCCTCAGGGAAGGGCCATCATCTGTTTGAACATGGGAAAGGCCGTGTTTCCATCACATGAACAGATTTGCCCCTAGGAAGGGTGCTGGCGGAGAGCATATACCCAGGCCTCTGGCTTGCCCTGTCTCCCCTCTGCCCTGCCACCCTGTGCATGAAGCAGGGCAGTGTTCCCACCCATCCACAGAGAAGGGAGTTGAGAACCAGAGGACACTGAATGTCCTGAAATGACCCAGGACTGAAGAGGCCCTCGGCGGGCTGAGTTCCCTGTCCTCTTAGACCCCACAAGCAGAAATTCCTGCTGTTGCAGAATATTTGCAAACACTGTAAAGATGTGTCTCTGCTGAGGCACCTTCTGATTGGGTTAATAAAGAGCTGAATGGTCAATAGCTAGGCAGGAAGATGTTAGGCGGGATTTCCGGAAGAGGAGAATAAGTCTAGGTGTGCAGGAGACGCCAGGGAGATGCTGAAGAGGTAGGACATATGGTACAGAGTAGAGGTAACGGAGCCACGTGGCAGAATGTAGATTAATAAAAGCAATAAAAGCAAAAAGTAAAATTAATAAAAAGGTTAATTTAAGTTAGAAGAGCTCATGAGATAAGCCTAAGCTAATGGCTAAGCTTTCATGATTAATAAGTCTCCATGTCGTTATTTGCAGGCTGGTGGTCCCTATGAGAAAGTCCTAATACAACCTGCTCACGTGCTTTCCAGGGACCAGAATGATAAACCCTGCTTGGGGACAGGTGGCCTGAGAGGACAGACAGCCAGGACTGGCATGCAGGTGTGTGATGAATGGAAGAAGTTTGATCTGGTTTTCCCATGCGTCCAGCTTGCTCCAGATGCCTGGCCTTGTACTGTGCTTTTGTGTCCATATAATTGGCCTATGCTACCGAAAGCCAGAAGGGTACTTTCTAGCGAATCCTAGGCATGTTCACCATGTGGTAAAATATGCTTAAGATTATTTCAAAGAGCAGTAGAGAAAAAAGATCTGTGTATCCAAGACTTGTTGTTTCTAGAAGCTTCTTTGCCTTATTAAAATCGAAAGCATGTGCAGCTCACTTGCTCCTGAAAGTCCCCAATGTTAGAATCTCCACTGGGCTTCACAGCAGGCACAGTGAAACATTTCCTCACATGTGAGGAAGATCATGATGACACAGAGAGCATGCTCCCACACCAAACATGGATCTCTTATTGAAATGTGAAGATGCAGCCGGCCGGTGGTGGTGCATACCTTTAATCCCAGCACTTGGGAGGCAGGGGCAGGCGGATCTCTGAGTTTGAGGCTAGCCTGGTCTTCAGAGTGAGTTCCAGTGCAGTCAGGGCTACCTTACCTCAAAAAAACAAAAATGAAAAAGGAATGTGCAGATAAATGTGATTGTAAAATCCCCAGCTGCACTGACTGATACCAGAGCAACTCACTGGGTACATGCATTGGCGTATGTGTCTATATATGCATGGCGTATGCATGTGTGTGTGTGCACAGGTGTCTGTGCATGTAGAGGCCAGAGATGGACATTGGGTATCTGCATCTCTCTCTCTCCATCTTTATTTTTTAGTTTTAATATTTTTAAGTTTATTTTTATATATTTTGATTAAATATATAAATTCTCTGAGAATTTCACATTTATTTTGATCATACTCATTCCTCCGCAACCCCTTCCAGACCTTGCCCATTCCGTACCCACTCAACTTTGTGTCCTCACTGAAAACAAAAAAAAACCGTTGAGTCCAACTCGCACTGTCAATAAACTCTTGGCTGTGTGGCCCTGTTGACATCAATTATCACTAGCTCCTCAGCTGGGGATGGGACTTTGTACCTGCATTCTCAACCATGCTGGCATTTGCCTGGCTTCACTTTGTTCCTTGTTCATACAATCACAATGACGGTGAGTTTACACGTCCGGCTACCCTTCTGTGTCTGGAAAACTCAGTTTTGACGTTAGTCATCCCCTCTGGCGGCTCTTACGGCCTCTTTGCCTCCTCTTCCTGAGCCTTAGGAGGAGGGGCTGTGATGTGCCCCTCTTTTATGGCTGAACACCTCGCGGTCTCTCTCCATCTTATTTTGTGTGGCAGGGTCTTCCACTGACTCAGGAGCCTGGCTTTTATTGAGCACTGGGGATCTGAACTCATGTGCTCACACTAATGCAGCAAGCACTCTAACTACCCCCCAAGCCCATGTAACATAGGTTTCGTTAATGCAGAGCCCCGTGCATGCATTCACACACCATCTCCAGCTGCTTTCTCACGGTGGCAGCGGGATTGAATGGGAGGCACAGACCGGGTCTGATGATTAGTTTGAAATAGCAGATGGATGGGGCCACAGGGTGCCCACCTAGCTAGTTAGACCTTCTTTCCTATTGTGTCTGTGGGTGTTTCTGGAAAGGCGAGCATTTCAGTGGGCAGACTTAATGGGGCATCATACCATTCTGAAAGGCCTAGAGGGAACAAAAAGCCGTGGCAAGGCTGGCTGGTGTCCGCCTAACTGGACACACAGTCAGCCTAGCACTGTGGCTCCTAGGACTTCAGTCTTGGTCTGGAATTTACATACTGGCTCTTTGCTTCTTAGGCCTACAGAGGGGGATCATGGGACTTCTAGTCATCCAGGATGGTGGAGACCAAGTCTGTCGTGTGTACACGCATCCTGTAACACGTAAAGCTCTTCACAGAAACCCCCCCTTCACTCCACACCCAGCACGCCGCTGTGGTTGCTCTCAGCCCAGGAAACACAGCTGGTGGTGAGGAGGGTGGCAGGAACAAACTCTCAGCACAGTAGAAAATGAACACCGAGTACCCAGTAGAGCTGAGCCGCTGCGGAGACGCTGCACCGGGGTTTATCCGGCTAGGTTTTTCCACATGCACGTGCTGGTGATTAAGGAAGGAAGTGTTTGAAGAGGAGGCAGTTTCCATAAACAGTTGCCTTGATGAGCTGGAGTCAGCGCAAGCCAGGGACAGCGCCCTGGAACCCTCTTTAATCTGTCTTGTGATCTCATTTCCACATGGACCAAAGACTGTGTTCATGTGACCTTAGCGAGAACTGGGCTCGGAGCCCGAAGATATCGGTTTCCATGCGGGAAACGGAACAGCCTCGAGGCTGTAGATGGCGTCTGCTGTCCATTCTGTGCTGTAGACACTTCAGAGAGTAGAGCTCTGATGTCCTCCTGCTTCTAGAAGCAGGCACTGTGGTTCCTTGGGACCAAACCTTCCGACTGCCCCATGAAAACATGGCGGAACTACAGTAGGAATCTCCAAACATAAAATTCCCCTGCCATGATGTCACACAGAGCTCCTGCAGAAGCAGCGATCCACTATCATCAGCTGAGTGAGTGGCTGTGGCTAACATTTGGGACTCACAGCTGAAGATTTTTCTGGAAACAGCATCCCCCCCCCCATGGGGGCGGTGGGGGAGCTGGGTGGAGGAGAGATTGACCTACAGACAGTTTGCTTGTACTAGTGACACACAGTGTCTTGGGATCTGCTTGTGTTTAGCAGAGCATCCATGGCAAATAAAGGCTTACTTGTGAATCACCCATGGCAGATGCCTTCAGCTGCACAGTTTGTAAACTTCATCAGCTCCCAGCACTTCTCTGGCCTCCAGGGCAGCTGTGCTGGGTGGTGTGGCTATCAGTGTTGCCGATCTCATAGTCCAGAGGCCCTGGGTATCTGGAAGGCAGAGGGCTTTGGTGATTGTGATGTGACTCAGTCCAGCAAGGCTCTACTCCTTATGACTTAATGACCAGGAGGGTCAGCAAACCCACCCCAACCTTTCTACAGGGTGGAGCATGTGCAGGTCAACAGCACGCTGCGGCAGGACTGAGAGAAACTTCTAGAACAAGACACAGACTTGAGCAGAGAAATCTCCACAGTAAGACTTAAGAGAGGTGATGAGACCATATCTTTGCTCTCACTGTGGCCTGGTGGAGCTAATAATTCCCACCCTTCAGTGTTATCTGCAGAATGAACTCGTAGCATGCTACTACTTTGAATACTGTGATGGTGGGAAAGCTGGCTCATTCACCCAGACCCTAAGGCATGGGCCCTGGGCTGGCTTCTGAATCCTTCTCTAGCTGCTTGGTTTCCTTAGATAGGTAACACTTGAGCCCAGGAAAGTCAGTTACCCGGCATACCACGGGCCACATTCTCTTCTTTGGGGGAGTTGATTTAAGGGGTGGAGCTGAGCATGATTGAGACTATGGGAGGAATAAGGTGAACCTACCGAGACTGGAGGTACTGGAGACTCATGCTGCTTCCACATGAGCTATGCCAGGCTGGATGACTGGTTAAGACCCTCCGGGGCCTGAACACATGTCTCTAGCCTTTCAGTTCTCTTTTGAGCTGGTGTCTAATGGCTTGGAAGTCACCCCAGTCGGGGAGCTCTTAGCGGTGTTTGTAGGCATGGATTGCAATGCTGCTAGAACGCTGGTTGCTTTTCAGGCATGACGTGCATCATGGCACTGCTGCCTTGTTACTGAGGAGCCTGTTCTTCAGGTGTGTAAGGGGCCCCGCCACAGACCATTGAGTTACAGAGCCAGAGTTTAACCAGTTTAACCAGGGAGTGCTCCAGCTTGTTTGATGACTTACCTGCAGTGGGGGCCCTGGGTCCCAACCTCAGAAGACTTCCTTGGCACTGGCCACAACGTGGACACCATGCCTTTCCATGGGAAGTGGTGGTGGAGGTGATATGTGTCGGTGGAAGGGCTGAGCTGACTCTCGGAGGTATGGGTATGAGATTTGACAGGCTCCTCCAATCCCAGCCTATAATGGTGAGAGCCCTATGTGGTCAGCCAGAGAACAGCCCCAAGTGGCCAGGGTAGTACTCCTTGATAAAGAGTGAGAATCAAGAGTTTCCTTATTACATATAATTCCAGGACCCTTTCCAATGGGGCCTGGTGGAGAAGTCCTTCCTCTCACTTATAGTGGAGACAGTGTCCCAACTGCCAGAGACTCCCAACTTCTCTAGGGGTGTAGGGAGCAAGCGTGAGGAGGACATTGATTGTCTGGTATGTGTACTATGTGTGCTGTGTATTGTACAGTGTGTAGGGCGTGTGTAGCGTGTGGTGTAGTGTGTGGTATATGGCTACATACATGTGTGTAGGTGGTGTGTTTCTGATGCATAGTATTTGTGTTTTGTGTGTGTAGCATGAGGTGTGTATATGTAGGTTTGTGGTATGGGCATTATATGCATATATGTGTGGTTTATTTGTGGCATATATACTTTGTGTGTGTGTAGTGTTTGTGTGGGTTTGTGGTTGACTGTGTGTGGACTGTGCATGATTTGCACATGGTACTGGTATAGTTTGTATGGTGTGTAGCATGTGCTGTGAATGTGTGAGTTTGTGCTGTCCTGTCCTGTGTGTGGTATGTATGTAGGGACTCCATTCCATGGAAACCCTGCAGCCTGGCAACAGCTGAACTTGATGTGCTGAGCAGGCATGGATGCTTGTCTTCCAACTATGGCATTCTACATGGAGGGTTCCCCTCAGTGTAATACAAAAATAAGCTGCAATCTGTTTGGCCAGGGAGAAGTCTGGCTGGTTCCTAGTCTAGGTGTTCCAGGTTATGCCTCCTCACGTGATGCTGACACACTTGGCCTTCCCAGATCAGCCAGTTCACCCTCCTTAGCTTCTGTCCACACAGATTCTCGTTATTCTTGTAAACATTCACATACATGCCACTCAATCAGCATTTCAGATGCTGGCAAAGCCTAGTATCTCTTGTTGCTCAGGCCACATACTCCCCATACTCCCGTTACCTGGTCCCTCAGGGAGTCTGCTTGTTTGACCTGAGGAGGTCTCCTGGTTTCCCAGCTTTCTCATGACTCTGCCTCAGATTTCCCTGCTCTGAATTTACACCTCTGTTCATAGAAAACATAGTGTAAAATGCAGGTGCATCTTGGTCCAAGCTGCTCAGGGGAGGGTGAGAACTGCACCAGATTCTCTGCTCCATCCTCTGGCTCTGACCTGCCACTGCCCTTGGGAATTTGGATGCCACAGAAACCAGGACTCCCGGGAGGTCACCACCACCTCCTCTGACCTCCTCAGACCCTGGGCTCCTCCTCCCCTCTCTCCTGTCACTCTCCAGGCCTCATGAGCCCACTGCCTCAGTATCCTGAGACCGGTCCATCCTATCAGATCGGCAGCTGTTGCCGGGGCTCAGATCCCTTCTTGTGGATTTCATGGACTGGCTTACAAAGAACTCCCAAAGATAGGCCTGAATGCCCTTGACTGTGAGACAAACTGTAATCATTTAAAATTCAGGGAAGCTCCTCAGACATCTGCTTCTGGGCAGTCCTGTGACTGAAGCGTCAGAATTTGTGTTGTGGTGAGGCAGGAAAGAAAC
Organism: Peromyscus aztecus; assembly: GCA_902168405.1. Taxonomy (NCBI): domain Eukaryota; kingdom Metazoa; phylum Chordata; class Mammalia; order Rodentia; family Cricetidae; genus Peromyscus; species Peromyscus aztecus. The sequence goes on along the minus strand of CABHPQ010154797.1, from coordinate 8,965 downwards.
TCCAAGGGGACGGTGGCTGTGGGTAGAGGTGAGGTAGCCCAGGTCACCTCTGTACCGAGGCTCACGGGTCTTGATTTGTTCCATCTCCTCCCGCTGGGGACTGTACTGAGTGCTGTGTACCCATGGATGGGTCTATCTCGTGGGATATAGGCAGGGCGTATTTTAAAGATATAACACTGCAGCAGAGATGTCTGCTGGCTTTTCGTGTTGATTGATCTGCCGTGGCTGGAGAGCACATGTATGGAGATGGCATGTGCTGGAGGCAGACTGAGAGCAGGCATGGTGGGAAGACCTGGGGATGGATGAACAGGGAGGATTGGCCATGTAGCTGGAGTCACACTGGGATGAGGGTCCTGATGGGACAATAATCTTGGATAACGCACAGGCCTGGTTTCTCCTTCCTCTGTAGACACTCAGGGCAACATGCCTCTCGTGGGCCACCTTCTGTCCTGGACATGTAGTTCTGCTATGGTCCTGCCACAGAGATGGTTGGAGTTTTGGTCAACCTCTGGTGTTTGAACAGTATGGGGTTTGCAGAGTGGGACCTTTTGGAAGTGGGGCTGCTAGGAGATGGCCTATTTACAAAGTACATCTTGTGAACTGGACGTGAGCTTGGTAGAAATTACCCGCTTCTTCTACCATCCTTCTGGTGCCCCCCAGCTATAGTTCTAACCTGGAAAGCGTCAACATAGTTCTTGAATAAAACTTTCTTGGGGGTGGGGTGGGGCACAAACAGAAAACTCTGATGCAGAAATTGAAATTTCACACTCCAAAGGGCCAGGATGCCTGCAGAGGTCAGCAGGCAGCCTGCTCCCCACCTCCTAGTGAGTCAGAGGCAACGTCGCCCCTGTGTGCATCAGAAGCTCATAGGCTAGGAAGGTGTGTCTGACATCTGTGTCTCCTGAACCCCTTGAACACATTCAAGTCTTTCAGCCGGGGGGCATGTCCCACTCATCTGGTGAATGCATCATCAACCCAGCGCAATTTGCTTTCTAAACAGATGTGGGGGGGGGGGGGGGGGGGGGTAGGGCTGGGGAAAACGCAGCTCACAGTGCCTAGAAGTTGCTGGAAGACTCTTTATGAGGCTTTCGCCTGGGGGTTGGGGAAGTTCACAGAACTCACTTTAATTGAAACACACCTAGTCTGGGCCCCCGAGTTAGGGATCCAAAACGAGTTTAGTCCTCATCCAGAACAAGAGTTTCTGTTTCTGACCTGCTTGCGAGGGAGGGTTTCTCAGTCTGCTTTTCTGAAATGGCCAAGTAGAAAAGCATTGTGGCTGATCAGGGTCACAGGTCCCCAGGTCCCCAGGCCCCTCTGTGGACTCAGAACCTCACCCACACGTGTGGACCCACTGCCACGTGACGTCTTCATTCCCTTGCTGATTCCTGCGTGGGGACTTGTGTCTTGCTTGGAGTTGTGTAAATGCAGCCATGGCGTGTAGGTGGTCAAGGGCCCGTAGAAGCATGGACATCAGGCTGCCAATGGACTCACTTCTTAGGTCATTCATGCTCTATGTGTGTAAACAACCCTCCCTCCCTCAGACAAGCTACAAGGATCTCAGAGGAATGTTTAAGTTGCTGTAGATTACTATTTCCTTTAGGAGTTTCCCCCACTAACCTTGTTTCCCCGTAAAGCACGGCTGAGGCACCCCCCTTGGAGCTCTGTTACTGTTATTGTCCATACGGATGTAACCAAAGAAGGGTGACCTGAATGCTGCCCTTAGTAAGAGCTGTACCTGTTTAGATCCTTCTAGAAGAAAAGAGCCACCACGTGTGACATGCTCCCTTGACGGCTGGGTAGGCAGACCCATGGAAACCCAGGGACTTCCTGGGGACCCCTAGGCCAAGGGACAAGAGATGACTACATCAAGCTTAAGCCCAGGTTGTACCAGATGTGAGATGGGGCTAGGGGAATGGATGGGGCTAATGGGGTTGTGATAGCTCATTACTCAGTGCAGATGCTGATGAGGGAAAGCATAGCCTCACTGCATGACAGCCTTGTCACAGGCCTGTACCCCCCTGACGGAGACTGTCTCTGTGCAGCAGGGCCACTCTCTCCCGTTCACTGTCATATGACTCAGGCTGTTCAATTTAAAAGGATGTCGCCTAAGTTCCTGCCACTATGGAGATAAGGCATGGACACAAGACCCCAAGAATGACAGCAGCCACAGGACACCTGTACCAACACACTGGCCATCACAGGGGCAATGAGTTTGGGACCAAGGTCAGAAGTTTACAGGGCAGTAAAGACAGCTAGCTCATCACACAGGTCCTGGATGCAGAGGGCATCCAGAGGGGACTCAGGGTGTTGGAGGGTCACAATGCAGTTTGAGAGCCACATGTCACCAGCAGCTTAGAGGCCTACAAAGGACCCTAGAGGGCTGCTGCAGGGACCACCAGAAAGTTCCTGGATAGTAAGAACAAGAATTAGGACAAGAAGATGGAATTGCCTGGAGCTGAGTAACATGGGTGGTCAGACGTGGAGACTGGTTGACAGAGGCTCTTTCTATCCAGTGGGAGGCCCCAGGGCCCTCCACAAAACCAAGTGGAGACTGGGAATAGGTGTTTTGAAGAGGGGAGTGTTCACATCTTACCATCTTCCTGGTGACAGCTGAGGAACAGAGACGTCCTCAAGGTTGGGGGGTGGAAGGTGAGGCAACGGTAACTCTGGAAATGTCTGTGGGCTTGGTCACAGCAGACGTCAAAGGAGACTGGGATGGAAACATGTTCCTGCTGGAAAACTCATCCCTCTGGAGGCTGAGTTGCTGGAGAGCAGCTTATCTCTGCTCAGAGTCTGGAGGTGCTCATGGGCTGGGGAAGATGGGGGACATGCTGTCAGCAAACTTTCGCTTGTATGTCCAGAGCATTTTAGATGGACCAACACAGTATGGAGAAGAGGCCTCATCTCAGAACTCAGCCTGCTTGCCACCTGAATCCCGTGGGTCCCTGAGCGTCTTCTGTAGTTTTGGCTCTGGGTGGCACAGTATCTCTAGAGACCCTTTAATGTCTGGCTTCACCCTGCCACACGGGTGGTCTAAGGAAAGCAAGCCACCAGGCCAGGGCCTTACTATCTCTCACAGTGTTTCCAAACGTGAGGAAGATGACTAACAGAAAATAAATGGAAAGGCCACCCCACAGAGCCTTGTGTGCAATTTGCAACCCTCAAGGTCCTCTTTCATGAATAAAACCCCACACAGGTGTTCTCTGACCTGTGAGGCGGCGGCGGGCCTGCTGTTATCCCAGGCACAGCAAAGGCGAGGCTCTACCAGGATTAGCCAGGGTGTGAGCGGCATGAGAGGGCAGGCTGGCTCAGAACCAAGTTGGTGCTGGGGTTACTTTTCGGTGATGGTACCGGTCTACTTGGCCTGCGGGAAATGGGTGCAGAGGTCCCACAGTCTTCCAGCAAAGACTTTGGGAGCTGCTCCAAGCCATTTGTCCTGACAACTGTCATTTGCACATCCAACAGTTGCGTGTGGATGTAAATGGATATGACTCCGGCCAGTGCTTGACTGAGAGGCTGAATGAGCTGCAGCTGGTGCTGGCACAGCTGCCTTTGAAAGGTCTCCGCCTTCAGAGGGCTGACCTCCCACAGAAGAGGAGCAGCCGTGAAACTTGGGGTGACAGCATTACTCTAGGGGGCGGCGGGGATGGTGCTTTTTCCTGTAGTGGCTTGTGTGTGGTAGGTACTGCCGTGCGTCACATCTGCTGAGCCAAGGCTGGCTCGTTAGGAGTTCCCAGATCTACCAGGTGACACTCGACACATGTGGGGTCCGTGTCTTGGTTCTGTTTCTTGGTAGAACTCTCTACTGCCAGGGGTGGGAGGGGGCAGGGATTGGGATGTGTCATCTGGTTGGTACCAGGAAGGAGTCAGGATCACCTGTCCTCTGTGTTGCCTCCACCTTGGGTGGACACATGTACACCTGAGAAATGGCCCAGGAGTCATCTATCAGGAGAGACGGAGGCGTGGATCCATCAGCACCTGCCTCTGAGGGCTGCCCTTGGGTGGTAGAGCATGCCACCCAGCAGCGCTAGCAGGCTGATTGCCACATCTGGTACGTGTCCATGTGAGACACAGAACCCTGCGTCTCAAAGCTGAGGAAAACATCCAGCCATGCACATTACAGACAGCCCACAGACAATTGGCTTTGGTGGGTTGAGGAGCTCAGTAGACCAAGTGCTGTCTTACAGAGGGGCCAGGAAAACTGGGGGATGGGGGGCAAACTGCGTGGCCCAGCTGCGTACTCAGGAAAAGTTACAGTCTCGACCCCAGAAGCTGGAAAAGTTCTTGGCTCTTAGGAGAGAAACCACGAGTGTGCCAGGAGCCTCGCTACTCGCCCCTCTGAGGTTCAGATTCCCACATGTGATCTCACTTGAGGTAGACTTTCTTATTTGCTAGTTGATGAGATGCCATGGGCCAGAGGCCACTGAGAATAAAAATGGCCAGGAGACTCGCCCCAGTGACACCTCCCAGCTCAGGTCTGTATGCTCACGTTCACAGCATTTCAGTTGTTTTTATTTGGTTGTCTATTTTTGAGACAGTGTCTTGCTATGCAGCCTAGGCTAGTCTTGAACTCACTATGTAGCCTAAGGTGGCCTCAAACTCTGGGTAAATCCTCCTGTCCTAGCCTATAGACTGTTCAAGTCCTAGGCATGAGCTGTGACTCGTGGCTCTGTTCTGTTTACAATGAGATTTCTTGGTCCACCTTCACCTCAAGGCATCTGTCTATGAAGGGTCATCTTAGCCAACATTTACAAGGGACCGGAAAACTTTCCTTGTCAGATGTTGAAAACCTTTGTGAAATGAGAGAGAACATTCAGCACATTTTAATTTTTTTTTTTTGTCATGGGCTTGGTGGGAGGAGAAGAAAATCACAAAGAATTAAAAGTATCTGGGATTTTCATGGAAGAAATGGAAACTTTGGTACACCTAACTGGTGCCGGCTTTCCCTGGCTACTGTGTAGCACTTTGGAAATGTTCCTCCTCTGTTCTAGCTCCCTCAGGACTCCTGATTGTCAAAGTTTCAGTGAGTTTCTTTGAAAATTATGACAGAGAAGTAAACTTAGAGTCTAAAATTTTAAATGTCGTGACAGTGGGGACAGGGGATAGGGCGCACACATAGAAGTCAGAGGACAGATTGCGGGAGTCGGTTTCTCCTTTCACCACGTGGGTGTAATGAGTCTTTTTCTGTCCCGCCAACCAGCTCCCAAATAATGACATGGAGACTTCTTGTTAGTTATGAAAGCCCAGCCTTAGCTTAGGAGAGTCCCACTAGCTCTTATAACTTAAATTAACCTGCTTTTATTAATCTATGCTTTACCATGTGGCTTTTTACCTCTTTCATCTTGCACCCCCTGTTTCCTCTCCATGTCTCCTGGCATCTCCTCTGCACCTTGATTGTCTCCTCCTACTTCCTCTCTCTGCCCGGAAGTCCCGCCTACACCTCCTGCCTAGCTATTGGCTGTTCAGCTCTTTATTAAACCAATCACAGCAATATATCTCTACACAGTGTACAGACATCCCACAACACATGGGACCTGGGCTCAAACTCATATTGTTAGGCTTGGTGACAAGCCCCTTTGCCCACTAAGCTATACTTGCCATGCCTAAACTTAAATACTTAAAAAATATTTTATTTATTTTATGTGTATGAGATTTTGCCTGCATATATGTTTATGTACCACATACACGCAATGCCTGTGAAGGCCAGACAAGGGAATTGGATCCCTTGAGACAGGAGTTACAGACATTTGTGAGCCTCCATGTCCTGAATGAATCCAGGTTCTCTGAAAGAACAGCCAGTGCTCTTAGCTGTTGAGCCATCTCACCAAGCTGAACATAAATATTTTAAATGAGACAGTTGAATGAATGCTTTATCTAATGACTCCATATTTTCAGAAACTTCTATCAACCCATCATATACACATGCTCCCTTATATTTTATTTCTGGCATGGTAAAGCCTGGGCTATTTCTGTCTACTCATGGTCAGATCTCATATGTGAAACTAAGAAAGGAAGGAAAAAGAGTATGTATTGTCCTACAAAGTCTCCAGGTCTCTCAGTGACGCCCAGGATGCTTTTGACTTCTCTGTTGAGCTTTACCAAATAGCTCTACCCTTAGAGAGACAGGTGTTGAGGAAGATTACAGCTGGATCCATGGGGTCATCTTCTAGATGCTACCATCCCAGACAAAATTTCCAAAGAGCCAAGAAGCAGGGCTTCTTCTAATGTTTCCTCAATGTCAGCATACCACATCATGCTAAGCACCAAGCAGAAAGGTGAATAGTTTCTTATACACATAGCCATGTAAGGAAGGTGTGTTAGTTTGAACATAATTGTCCCCATAATCTGATAGGGAGTGGTGCTATTAGGAGGTGTGGCTTTGTTGGAGTGGGTATGGCCTTGTTAGAGGAAGTGTGTCACTGTAGGGGTGGGCTTTGAGGTTTCCTATGCTCTAGATGCCACCCAGTGTCTCAGTTGACCTCCTGTTACTCTCAGCTACTTCTCCAGCACCATGTCTGCCTGCACATTGCCATGCTCCCCGCCATGATGATAATGAACTGAACTTCTGAACTGTAAGTGAGCCAACCCAATGAAATGTTTTCCTTATAAGAGTTGCTGTGGTCATGGTGTCTTTCCACAGCAATAAAAACCCAACCGAAGACAAAAGATCTCAGAAAACAAGGACACATGGAATACCTCAGTATTAATGAATTCACCTCAAATCCTTCTCCTTCAGTTCCTACGCAATACTGAGGTCCACTTGGAAAAAAAATCAAACAGGCATGTTGAAGATATCAACCAGTAGGAGACAAGTTTGGGGGAAGCTTTCAAGTAAATATCTTCAGATGTTCATGAGTTATGCACTGGTGGGGAATCAGACTTTCCAGGGCTGCAGCCTCAATGGCTGCTGCCTCCACACATGTGATAAAGATTTTGTTTTGTCGTCTTGGTTTATCCTGTGAAGATGGGCTTTATAAATGTGGCTTATGCTTTTAGAAAAAAAATGGGATTTAAAGATTTATAAATAAAAAGTCAATTTCACAAAAATATGAATGTAATTTGTTTTTGATTTCATAATTCTCATTACAGAAAGAAAAGAGCTCATAGTTATTAAGTTTATAATAATCTAAAGAGTCTCAAATCATTATTTATTGAGGAAAGGAGTAACACATAACTCTGGTATTAAAATATGGGCCTTCTACGCACTGTAGATGTTAGGGGTTGCCTATTTCTTCATCTATAAAATATTCTTCAGAACCCTGTCTCTGGGTGTTAGCTTTTCAAAATCCAACTAAATATCTTACAACTTATTTCAACTGTGGCTCACATTCAGGGTTCTTCAGTGTCCTACAGTCTTACAGCTAGAAAGTAAAGAAGTGTGTATGGGGCGAGGTGGGGGTGGAGAATGGTCCTCAAGCCTGGACAATGACCAGAGCCAGGAGGTGCAGACTGACCGTGGGCACAAGTAGCTTTTGTCAGGACTCTGGTGCCATCTTGTGTAGTTGATTATTTTTATTACTCTTGGCTCTTTGGGGGCCTGCCACCCAGCTCCCAAATAAATACTTGGAGACTTTATTCTTACTTATAAATGCCTGGGCCTAGCTTGGCTTATTTCTAGCCAGCTTTTCTTAACTTAAATCATCCCATCTGCCTTTTGCCTCTAGGCTTTTACCTTTCTCTATTCTGTATTCCTTTCTTTACTTCTTACTCTGTGGCTGGTTGTGATAGCTAGGAGGATACCCCTGGTGTCCTCCTCCTCCTTTTCTCCCTCCTCCTTCTCGTCTCTCTTCTCTACCTATTTATTCTCTTTGCCTGCCATCCCTGCCTCTCTCCTTCCTAGCTATTGGTTGTTCAGCTTTTTATTAGACCAATCAGGTGTTTTAGGCAGGCAAAGTAACAGAGCTTCACAAAGTTAAACAAATGTAACCTAAAAGAATACAACATAAATGTAACACATCTTAAGCTAATATTCCACAATAGCCTTCAGTCAAAGGTGCTTACTCTGGTTGTCTTTCTTTACCCCAGATCTATGATTTCATGAGGGGCTGCAAAATAATCATGTTCTTTCTCTATCATTCCTTAATTCAATTAGTTGTACTAAATCCACAAAGGAAATTGCCCCCTAGTTATTCTCATGAAGAATTTGTATAGGAATTGATATTCCCAAGAGGAAAAAATCTATACTCATGCTTTGATATGTTTTTTATTATTTTTATAATAATGTTATACTTGCTTAGTGGAAGATCTAGGGTAAATTTATGTAAAACTGAGACTATCTGTTCTTTGAAGGTTAGATACAATTTCCTCCGTAAAACTACTGGGGCCTAGTGCCTTAAAAGGAGCCTTTATGCTCAGGGTGGGTGGGGGGTAGTGGGGTAATGGTGCATGCCTTTAATCCCAGCACTTGGGAGGTAGAGGCAGGTAGATCTCTGAATTTGAAGCCAGCCTGGTCTACAAAGTGAGTTCCAGGACATCCAGAGCTACACAAAAGAAACCCTGTCTGGGGGGTGGTGGTGGGAGGTGGAGGGAAGAAAAGAAATAAACAAACAAAAGGAATACTTTACCTCTTCTGTTTCCTATTTCTTTTTCACTTGACCAGGATTTTTGGCTCTAATGGGTCATTTTGGCTTATTGTATTTTTTTTTTAGAAAAGTACTAATGGATGTAGGTTTTCCAATATATAAATATAAATGCGAATGTAGACATTCATGGCACAATACTTCTGTGTTTTGCTTCTTAGCAAGAAGAACACAATTAAGCCATTTGAAGGAAAATGGAAACTACCATATGAGCCAGACCCAGACCCAGAGAGACAAATGCAATGCCCCATGTTCCCCCCCATGCAGAATATAAATATGTACATGTACAGACACTGTGACGTCCTGAATGAGAAGGCGCCCCATAGGCTCACATATTTGAATGCTTAGTCACCAGTTGGTGGGCAGGATTAGGAGTGTCACCGGGG
>CABHPQ010154795.1:36730-93303 GCA_902168405.1 Peromyscus aztecus | reverse complement strand
CTCATTAGGGTGCATGAAAATATTGGGTTTCCTCCCCAGGGATGGGAGACTAACACCTGTGTTTGTAAGACTCGGGGCCCCAGTTGATGGGGCATCAAACTCTTCTTGAAGATCATTAAAGACAATCTTACAGTCAAGATGTTCTTTGAGGGAGTCCGATTGCCAAAGAGTTAAAAGATAAAAGGGTAACGCAGAAGTCAGGAGGTGGGGGTGGGAGCCTTCAGGGGGGATGAGAATGTTGTCCTGTCATGTCAGGTAAAGCCCATGGAGCTGGTGTTCCTCCTTCAGAGTGCTATCGCAGGTCACCGACTGGGCAGCTTGACAAAACTTTACTTTTTTACAGTTCTTGACACTGAAATCCAAGGTGCAGGCAGTGAAGATCTGGTTTCTAGCAAGATCTCCCTCTTTGGCTTGCGTTCGTTTCATTTTGTCTCTCCCCTGTGCTCCTGAACCCCCGGCGTCTTTCTTTTCTAGTGAAGTCAGCATTCCTGTTGGATCAGGACCCCCAACTAATAACACCATGAATACCAGCCACTCCCTGAGAGGCCCTATCTATCCACAACTAGGGGATTAGGTTAGGATTTTAACGTGTGTGCTTGGGAGGGATGCAGTGCAGCCCATAGGAGAGTCACATTGAAAAGAGGAGCTGATCCCAAAGATGCAATGTTCTCACAGCATCTCTCCAGCCCAGAAAGGGCTGCTACCAAGAGGATCATAGTAGACAGTTCACATGCCCCACTGTGTGGAAGAGGACACCTGCTGTCAGCTGAGTGAAGAGACAGACACAGTCTGATGACTTCCAAGAGCCCAGGAGCAGCAAAAATCCTAGGGCTGAACACCCTGAGTCCTTGAGTACCCAACCGTTGAGACACCTTGGTTATGTCCCCCTTGAAGTCAGCCGGAAGCATATTAGACACTCTACCACAGCTTCAGCTAGGAGATGGGGACATGCATGTCCTGAGGTCTTTTCTGCTGACTGTAACCACATGGTGCATAGTGATTGACACAGAAGCAGTGAGAACTTGGAATGTACTAGGGCCATGTTGACTCCTGGGGTGTGTGGCATTGGCTCTCTGGATCTGGGTCTGTAATATGAGGCCACTGCGTTCATCTGCTTCCAGGACACTTCCTTGTTCTGTACTAAATTGCTTTGATTGAATTCAAGGACAACTCATTTGTCTTATGGAGTAAAGTGGGTTTATTAAGGCATTGTCCTATTTGTTTTTTCAACAGATGCTTTAACCTGTAGTATTTGCTGTTAAACTGCAGAATTTACTAGAAGGCTGGTCTAGATATACGTTAGCAATTTAATAAGAACATATATAATATATGTATTAAATGTAACAGTGAAAGCTATGTATAGCAATGCACATTCTAATTCCAGCTCTAGGAAGGCAGAGACAGGAGAATTTCTTTGAGTTGGAGGCCATTCTAGTCTTCATGGTAAGATTCTGTCTTAAAACAGGCAAACAAATAACACACACACACACACACACACACACACACACACAAAAACACCCTCAGTACTTTGTATGTTCACTTTAAAAAAAATAAAATTGTCTTTTTAAATAACTTAGAAGTTAATAAAAATAGCCTTTTTAAAAAAGTCAAAATATGCATATTTATACAAATTTACAGCAATTTTTACATGGAAATGTGTAATATTTGCATATAGGCTACTCTTTATGATGGTCTCACTCCCCATGGTCGCTACTTATGAGTTAATTTTCCTTTCTCACTGATGTGGATGTGGCAGTGAGGTATAACTTCTGTCCTACTGTGTTAAACCACCGTCTAGAAAGGTCCAGACTCTGCTGTAGCACACTGTCATTGGGTTCAGTCTCTGTTTATCTGATTGTTTTTCATAAAAAAAAAACTCTGTTCTGTATGAAATGATCTACTATTTATTTATTTTGGAGTGGGTCACTCAAGCCATGCTTGCCCTGGAACTCACTATACAACTGTGGCTGGCCCAGAACTCATGACAATTGTCTTCCTTCAGCCCTCCCCCCTCCCCCCAAGTGCTGGGATTGCACTGGTGAACTTACAAACCCACATCTATAACTGGTGATTTCGGCTTGCAGGGGGCCGCCTTCATTTCCTTGTGTCTCTGTGTGCCATTGTGGAAGACTGGGGAGAGAGAGTCTACAACATTAAAGAGTTCTAGTTAATTCATATTCACACGGTCCCACACGCTGTAAATATATACAATAAAACTGAAAAAATGAATGTCAAAGCAAATAAAACTATCACATGATTTGTTAACAGATTCAACAAATGTCTGTTTTCTCCAGTTACCTACGAACCTCTGTCAGTTGTTGGTAAGCCATCTTCACCCCACTGGTGGCGACGCTGCCCCAATGGGCCCTGTATACTTTATTCTTACCAGGGCAGCTACCTCCTTGTCATCAGGGCTCAGTGGTTACTTGCTGGTCTTCACATGTAGTAAAGCTAATTGTGCTGGGCTTATGACTAGACACTACAACTCAGGAGGACATGAAACCATGACGAAAAAGTACTGGAAGGAAGAACACCATTGCTATGAATGCTATTTGAAAGCTTTGCGATGAGCCTATAAAAGTTCATTACTAAATGTATTTGCCGCCAACTAATTGTACACAAGTCAGCCAAGGAGAGTCAAGCAACCCTAGAAAGATTTTGCACTGGGTTGCATTCACAACTATCTCCGTGACCTCACTTCATCTCAAAGAAGCAGAAATATGCACATCCTAGGGTCTGTGTCAGAGGGAGTTCTGAACATGAAAGACAAGGCCAGTTTTCAACCATGGGGCCCATATTTAGAGTATGATCCTGTATTCACTAATTGGCTGATAAATATGCATTTTTTTGTGTCTTTAGTTAAAATGTTTAGAGCCAGAATGTGTCGTTTTTAATCCATCTCTGCTTCCACCAACTTTTTTTTTAATTAATTCACTAAAGACAGGTAGCAACCATATCAGGTCATAGTCTGTTTGGGTTTAACAAGGGCAGAAAGTTCTGTGTATTAGAGGTCAGAGACAAACTCAGAGCTATGGTGTGTCTTTGGAATTATTGACTGAAACTTAATGAGGTTACAAAAAATTACATGCTTAGAGAATAAGGAGAACTAGCTTTGATCTCTGCAACTGAGTATTTACAAGGGAAATGGGATCTGGGTTAAGATAAGTTATGAACACTAAGGTTCAAAAGTGCACACTAGTTTTGGAGAACAAGAAGGTTGATCCACTTGGCTACAGGTGAGATAATGTATAGATTATTCTGCAGGAATAATGGATGATTCTGCAGGAAATGGGATGTCATTAATGACATCCTTCATGGATACACAAAAGACTGAGTTCAGGTCACCCTGAGGGTACATGTATCAGCCATGAAAGCTGATTGCAGATGGCAGCCTCCTCAGGAGACAGCCAGTCACTAAAGAAAGCCCAGGTCAGAGGCTCCTCATCTATTTTCCTGCTATGGATCCCCTAAAATACCAATCTCTTACATTCTTCCCAAAATAATATTCTTAAATGTATAAAAGAAGTGATTTAGACTTCAAATAAAGCAGATCTTATTTTTAGTAATTATAAAAATAATTAAGAGAGTACACATTTTGGACATAATGATATGCCTGCTTCATGGAGAATATATCAAGTCATGAGATTTAGGGACAGGTTCATGTGATGAGCATGGTGACTGACTAGAGATAGCTGAAAACGAAAGTGATTTCAATCATTATTATACTATGATTACTGTGATTGACTGCTTACTAGGTCACTGAAGGAATGGGAAAGGAAGGTGTGTAATTTAATTTTTTTTCCTGTGAAAATTTTACGGATTTCTCGAATTCTACACAATTATGCAGAATACATGGGGGTTTCCGTGAGTCTGCAAAGTATCCTGAAAAGTTCTGAGTGATGATGGCTAATTAATCAGAAGGGATTCAGAGACTGGTATTTTCTGTAGATGATCATCTGTGATTCTCTTCTGAGCACTTCAGGGCTTCTGGGAGACTGTTTTTCTCCTCCATAACTATATTATTCTAAGTGTCAACAGTTTTGTGATGATTGTGGATTATTATTATTATAAGCAGAAAAAAACCACTTGAGAAATGATTTTAAATACAATTTTATAATAGGAGAGGGGACTGAAAGAGAGAAGGGAGAAAAGGGGGAGAAGAGGATGAGGAAAGGGAAGAGGAGCAGGTGAAGAGGAAGGGGAGGGAGGGAGGGGAGAAGAGGTGGGACAAGAGAAGGATTGGACAGAAGAGGAGATGAGAGAGGAGGTGAGAGAACACAGCCCACTTTTCATCATAGGGAATGCTCATCTACATTACAACAGTCCCCACCTATAGGTTACTAAATGCGTTCGTTTGATTGCATTCTCTTTTGTGGGCTTAAAAAATCCTTAATGATGTATAAATATTCATTAAACACCACACTTGAGATCTTTGTTCTTCATTGTATGTAGGTTACCACCTGAATTTAAAAAGTTGGAGACGAGCAAATAAACTTTGATGCTAAGAGAAAGTTGAGGGGCGGGGGGAATAACCAGGGTGTTGGGAGGTTTGGGAAAGGATGGCAAGTGTGAAATGGAGAAACTAGATCAGCTTTCTTAGAACAGTGAGGGTTTACAGACAGCTTAGAGAGTGCCATGCAAAGCAGATTAGAGAACCAGGCAAATATAACCAATAAAGGATGGGAACTTATGCTAGGCTGGTTTCTTATCAAGGTAACTATGACATAAGGATGGCATATGTGACCTCTGTCCCCAGTCTCTGAGGCAGAGGCTCCTAAGCCCTCGTCATTTCTTATGTGGCAGGCGAAAGGAGCATGCCTTCCTGCAGGATTGAGTCTTAGTCCCTGACTCTTGAGGTAAGATTTTTGGAGACTCTTGGAAACTTGGGTGCTGATTATTTTGGTGTGCTAATGAGATGGTTGATGTCAGGGGACATGGTGGGACCGTTTGTGGTCGGGATAAGCCATGAGATTGGAGGGTGGGGATGCTCAGCTCTGTACCTAGTCCTCTGGTCATTGGGTCTCCAAAGGCTACTGTTCCACAGTGAATTGTCTGAAAACATCAAGGTTCTAGGAAGGTGGTTGTGAGAGAAGTTAGGGAAACAGTGCCATTCTTTCTCACACCCTTGACTGGGCATCTCCTGAATGGAACCTTCTGTGATAAACTGATAATGTAAGTTCAGTGTCTTCCTGAGATTTATGAGCAGTACTAGAAGATTATCAGTGTGAGGAGAAGTTGTGGGAGACCCCTGATTTTACAGCTGGTCATCAGATGAGTGAGGGACCTAACCTTGCGCCTCATGACTGAAGTAGGAAAGTCTTGTGGGCCTGAGCCCTTAGTAATGTAACCCCAGGTACTATCAAAACTGAACCAAGTCATGGGGTGCCATTATGGTATTCAGAGAGCCAGAGGATTAGTTTTGTTGTGGAAAATGTGGCACAATTAGTGTTATACATGTGAGTAGAAATGCGCTGTGAAAGAAGCTGTGTTTATTACATATCAAAATCAAGTTAAAGACTGAGGTCCCAGTACCACAATTCATTATTTGTCTGAGGGGAAACCATTAGGGATTTGAGGTAAGTGAGGCAAAGGCTAGAAACAGCAGGTTTCTGATGACCCTGTCTGTCAGTTAAGAGACCCACTAAGATTCCGTCTACTTCTAGCAATCTAGTATTTGGTGACTGAGGTAGACTGAGGAGTATTAAGAGTATTGTGCATGCTCTCTCTCTAGGAACCTATTGTAATCTTTCCACCTGAGTTTCAGATTGGCCTGTGTGAAACAGCACCTGATCAACACACCTCCAATACCTAGTGTTTAGGCATTATGCAGTGTGATGTCAGTAATCTTTAAACAGATAAGAGTTAAATTGTGACTATAAAATAAATCTTTAAAACCAGAGGAGACTCATCACTATGCATCACAAATCTCAGGAAACATTTGTACATATAATTTTAATAATAAATAGAAATTAATTACAGTATTTTATTCTGGGTGACAGAAAACAAATTTTAATTGAAGCCTGACAATATTAGCTGAATTTTTTTTTTATCAGTAAGGAATTTCCTAAGGAAATGTGTAAACTGGACATCCCATTATTTGATGCAGTATTTATGTTGGTTTGAGTAATTTTGTCTGTCTACTATTAGTAATATTCTAAGAGACTGGGTATATTTATTTAGTCATATAGTCTAACAAATTCATCTCCGTGGGTTGAACAAATGGTTCAAATTTTTGGTGAGCTGATTATAAACTATGTATAATTGTGATTTACTTGGGATAGATAAAAAAGAATATGAAATTGTGAAATCCCATCACTGATTTTTATTTCCTCATTCACCTCCTTATGTGGTCACTTAGCATATCTCAAGGGTGGTGTTTAGATCAAAAGCAGGTTGAAGAGAGACAGGATTCAACATCTGTCCAGATGGGAAACCATGGAGGCTTTGGTGGAGAAGAGATTAGACTTCTGATGCAACCTGGTGTAAGTGGGTAGCTCACAGTCACCCGTCAGAGTGACTGTGGAGAGACATCCGATCAGACTGTCATGCCCTGTGTTTAATGGAGTGTGGCAAGGACTTTGACACAAGCCATTACCCACTATTTACTTACTCAAAGCAGAAACCTACTGGAAAATTGAGTGAAATTATCCATACTTTAAGAGCTTCGAGAAGATTGCATTATGATCAAAAAATTTAAAACACACCCCTTTGAACACATAGGTATTAAAAGCCATTGAGTTCTTCTGTTCCAGCATTTTAACTATCATGTTTTACAAGTTTGTTTCCATCGGCAGAGTATGAAGTAACACTGCACAGTTGCTGGAGAATTTCATACCAACCATCAGATCTCTGACTCCTCCGTAGCTGTACTGTTTGGGAGGGTGCTGATAGCTCAGAAACTAGGCTAATTTTCACACTCTTCATGTCTCGACAGTCCTGTTTTATTTCCAAGTTCCCTATGCTTGTTCTTAATTTGGGTTTCTTGGACAGAATTACATAGTCAGCCAAACATGCACTTTCCCGTGTTGTAGGCTAATTGAAAAGAACCTTTTCAAATAGGATACAAGAGAAATCAGAAACCCGGTGAGCTGTTTGGGTGCTATTTTACGTTTTAATCAGTTGTTAACATTATATGGGAATGTGCTTTGCCTGTGGCCATTGGAGCAATTGAAAATAAACTAGAGCTATGGTTAAAATTGCTTTTTCACACCCTGCAAAGTTGTCACGAACAACTGAAATGGGGAACAAATGCCAACCAGTATTAATATGGCATTATAAGAGGAAATACAAAAATTTAAATAAACGTATTATGAAATCTCCTTTTGTTTTTTTGTGGTAGCACAGGGGATTGAACATGAGGCCTTGCACATAATAAGCACCCGGTCTCCCACTGAGTTAGGTCCCCAGTCTACTTTCTACATTTTACTTTGAGAGAAGGTCTCACTGAGTTGTTCTTTTTGGCCTTGAATTCATTTGTTAGCCCACCCAGGCAGGCCATGAACTCATGAGTCTCCTGTCTCAGCCTTCCCAGGAGCTGGGATTTCAGTTCTGTACTCAGATCCAACTGTAAAACCGTTTTAGCTGAAAAAATGAGCAGGTTTTCTGATGTTTTATGTATAGTTGCATTACCACTTGTAATAACAAATTTTGATAAGCCTTTTCTGTTTTTCTAAGTATTTAAACCTTAATGTATATTTTGTGTATCTATGTATGTGCATATCTGTATGCTGTTGATGTGTGCAGGTACATATAAGTGCAGATGTGCATGTACACGTGTGTGGATATCAGAGATCAGCCTTGAACGTTCCTCAGGATGGTGATCCACCTTGTGTTTTTGACTATGGTCTCTCACTGGGATCTAAGACTCTCTTGTTAGATTAGCCTGGCTGGCCAGCACTGCCTAGGGATCTTCCTGTCTCTGCCTCTCCAGTGCTGTGTTGTAGAATATTATTTTAAGGTGTGTTACTTTTGTTTATGTTGCATTTGTTTAACTCTGTGAAGCTGTGTTACTGTGCCTGTCTAAAACACCTGATGGTCTAATAAAGAACTGAATGACCAATAGCAAGGCAGGAGAAAGGATAGGCAGGGCTGGCAGGCAGAGAGAATATATAGAGGGAGAAATCTGGAAGGAGAGATCTAGAAGGAGCCAGAGAAGAAGAACATCAGGGGCCAGACACTCAGCTACACAGCAAGCCACGGAGTAAGAGTAAGATTTACAGAAGTAAGAGAACGGGAAAAGCTCAGAGACAAAAAGTAGACAGGATAATTTAAAGTTAAGGACAACTGGCAAGAAACAAACCAAGGTAAGGCCAGACACTTATAAGTAAGAATAAGCCTCCATGGGTGATTTATTTGGGAGCTGGGTGGTGGGGCCCCCGAAAGAGCAAAAACATCTAACAACAGTTTTGGGGTTACTAGTGCCCACTATCACCACAGGCTTTTTACATGGATGCTAAGCGTTGAGCTCAGGTCCCACACTTGCATTGCAAACACTTTACAGAACTTTACGAACTGTGCCCTGGCCTCCAATTGGCACATATTTTCTATTTGCTTTAAATTATTTCCTTAGAAGAGTTTTGAAAAAAAAAAAGAATGCATTGGCAAATAGTGCCCTGCTCACCCTCCAAAATCTGCCCACAAATCCTCTCTCTTTCTGTCTCAGGACAAACCTTTGATTCCACCCCCCCCCCACTTTGTTGAGTCTGGCACACATTGTAAGGCAAATAACTCTTTTTCATCATGCACTCTGGACGCATCAAGACATGGCTTAAGGTTAATCATATCAGTCAAATATCCAATGTGAGAAAAATTCCACTGGAAAGTCCCTCAAGAGTCAGCAATGACATTGGAGCAATTGCAGGTCCGGGAGAGCAGTTTCCATGGTAGGCTGCCCCTCTGTGGTATTCTCTACACACTATTGGGCCTTGTGAAGCTAAAGCCGCAGAGAACCTGTACATTGAATTAGTTATGGGCATTCTATTTATTGGTCAGATAGTCATCAAAGGATCCTATTTCCAGCTTAGAGCTTTTCTGGAGAGACCGTGTCTAAACACAGCAAACACAATTCTGAAGCGTATTGGTTAAAAAGGAAACTGTAGCTCAAAGGGAAGTAGAATTTGAAAGGCCCTTAGGTCTCATTTCAGCCATATATTCTGCTTCTAAAATTACAGTCATAACAAAGTCCCTCAGACAATGCCACCTAATGAGCCTGCAAATGCTCATTAAAGCCATATTGTGATTCTATTATCAAGCCAGTAGATTGAAAATTGACCATCTCTGACTCTCCATATTTTAGAAGCCTGAATCTGAGCAAATGGGAAGACAGCTAATTGATATATGACTTATACTGGCAACAAGGTACAGTTTTCATACAAAACAACTCAATAGATGTTTAATGGACTTTTTTTTTTTAGTGATGAAATAAACAATTTTGTCCTTTTAGTATACTAATAGCCTTTATATAGGATTTGTGCAATTATTAGGGACAACAGGATAGAGATGAAGACAGAAAGACAACTTGAGATGTAGAAATTAATAAAATAGGAGGAGAATGAGAGACTTTGCATTAAAACTGTGTTTGTTGGGAACGTGCTGGGTGATTCACGCCTGCTGCCTCTGCTGTATCTCACATTCCTATCTTAACTAGAGCCTGGGAAAACACCCTCTCATTTAAGGTCTGCTGCCCGGCGCCACCTTTATTTTTGGTTCTTGATTAGTGTTGAAATGATAATGTGGGAACTACATTTTTCACTCTAGAAGTAATATTTGTATTATTTTCTGATTACAAAAGTTGTACATTCTAGGAACTCAACCAGTTAGAAATGAAGTCAAGCAAGCCTGTGAAATGCAACTGTAGCCCAACACGGAGGGTTTGATCTTATGACAGTTCATGTCTGCTTTTGTATATGACACTTCCTGTGAGTTACTAGGACAGTCACAGGGGCAGAGAGGGACTCCAATGTAGGAGGTCGTATCCTGTTTCCTCACTGTTTTCACCAAGGCAACGACAGTGTTGCTGATCCTTTAGAAATGTCAGACCGTTTCCTCAGGTGTGATATTTGCTTTCATATTTCGAATGTCTGTGTATTACTCCAGGAATTCCCAGTAACAAGTCATGAGCCTGACCAGCAGAGGTGTGAGCAAAGATGGCACACTTTTCCTGACTGGGAGAGGAAGCCGCATCCATCTTCCCATAGATGGGTAGCTGTGGGGAGCAGACCCACCTGTGGGTCTTCCCCTAGTGATATCAAAGTGGTAGGTGGTGCAGGCATCATGAACTTCCATGAGGGCACATCAGCTTAGGAAGCCACTGCCACATGGTGGGGGTGGTGATCCTGGGGTTGCATGGCGAGTTCTTCTCATGAGTCTTCCTATGAAGAAGGAACATTCTTCCCTGATGGCACCCAGAAGGTCATTTCTTTCTTCCTTTTTCTTATTTTCTTTATTCTTTGCTCATTCAATACATCCTGACTGCAGCCTCCCCTCCCCCAGCTTCCTTCTCCCCTAGACTCACACGGCTCCTCTGTGTCCCTGCAGAACAGAGCAGGCCTTCTGGTGATAGCAACTGAACACGGCATAACAAAATACAATCAAACTCGTATGAAGGCTTTGATGAAAATTCATGCAATTGGTTTAGATCACTTTTCCTTTGAGAGGGGATCACATTTTCCCCCAACAAAGTGAGGTTCTTTAAGCCGAGGAAGAATAAAGGGAACTTTGGAGACAAAAATCTCCATTTTTATCTCAACAAATACCCCCAATAGCCCTTAGAATCATGTCACCATTCTTCCCTGCTCACTTCCCCACCAAGGAACCTCATATTTCAGTCTTTAACAAGTTAGGGAGAACTGAAACCCAAATCACTGAAAACATCTCCCCCTTTCCACGTCTTCTCATTTTTTTCTGGTGGTATTGGCTGTTGAGAAGACAGGGAAAGATGAATGACAGACAGACAGGAGCCTCTTGTTTGAGAAAAGACTTAGGCATTTAGATATGGCATTTTACAAAACCATATATTTAACATAATAAAGTAGAAAGGCACAATGGTAGACAAGGGAAAGAAAGGTTTGAACATTCAAGTGCTTCTTAGACATAATGATGTCAGAACACAAGAATGCCTGCTAGAGATTCTGTGTATTTGCTTGGGGCATGCCACAAGTTTTGCTGCTCTAAAGGCATTAAGATTTTACAGCTAGAGTGTTGTGTGGTCAGTCAGGAGATGCACCGCACATGCATTTAAATAGTAGCTCGATAGGAAAGGGTTGGGGGGTCTCATGTGAACACACACTGGGAGGGCAGTGTGTGGAACGACCTCATCCTTGACCACACAAAATGACCATAAATGTAACCCCTTTCTGAAAAGGTGACTGATATCAGGGTGACCACATCTTCAGCAAAGGGACTCTTAGAAAAGACAGGCAATGCTACCAACACAACAGACACAATTTGGGATCTCCCTTGACCAACTCTGAACTGTGTCCTCTCCTTCATGGAGGATGTCATCACTGGCCCCTTCTCCTTGTTGACTTAGCAGTCCTCATGGAACCCATGTCCTTGCACTTGCAGCAATCATACTGCCTCCATCTCCTGAGTGCTGGAGTTACAGACATGCCCAGAACCCAGCTTAGACAGGAGACACTTAAAGAAGCATGGCTGTGAAGGCCAGGGTACAGCCTGTGTGTAGTCAGACCTCTTCCCTCTCCTCCCTTCTCCTGCTCTGTATACTGCACAACGCCTTCTGAAAATAGAGTTCCAGGGTCACTCTTAAGCAGACTGACCTTCATGGTCACTGTTTCATACATAGCAATCTCGGCTTTTCAAAGTCCATCCCCACCTCATCTTCTACGATACCACACCTTGTGTACTCTCTTGTCTTCGATCATTTTTTCAGCCACTCCCCTTTGCTCCTTGCTTTCTTATGGGTGAGGCTCAACACACAAACTCAGGATGGCCTGATGAATATGACCCCTGACTAGGTCTAGAGCCATTGAGTTTGGCTGTTGGCCATGTCACTGTGGACATCATACTTACTCATCTGTCTCTAAGTTTTTCCTGTTATTAGCAGGTGGGGAAGATGTACGCGTGTTGTATGCTTGTAAGTAAAGGGCACATTAATGTACATGAAACTCAGCTCCATGTGCTGTGGCCCAGGGACAAAGGCAGCAAAGACATTGCCATTTACTTTCAGGTTGGAGGTGAAATCACAACCTCTGTTGGTTCCCATTAGCCCTGTGCTGAGGGCCCAGCCTACCTTGCTCCAGCCCTTGCCTTGGCCTGAACTGATAAGTGAATATCTCCCTTACCATAGACTCAGTCCATCCAAAATCCATGCATTGTTTTCTCCCTTTATCTTAGTTCTTGTCTAAAGATTTCCAGATGCACTGGCTGGATCCTGAGAGTAGTTTTTTGTTGTTGTTGTTGTTTTGTTGTTGTTTTTTTTTTTTTACTTTCTCTTCTCCACATGGAGTTAGTCATCAAATCCCTCTCCCTGCCCCCACCCCACTCCTTTTCTCTCTCCAGTCCTGGCTGTTATTGTTTTTACACCGGCATCTAGGCATCTGGGCTCATGAAGCCTGTAATTCTAGGTGCTGACATCTGGTATTGTCTTGTTGGGTGGGTGTTTTGTTCCCTAGTTTGACCTACAGATTGCCCTCTCTAGTTCTCAGGAGGATGTGGTGGCTGTGTGTTGCCTGTTAGGATTTCTTCCACGATCCTTCCAGTTATGGTCACAGGGTTTCCCAGTAAAATGTATCCTGATACTTAGGAATGGGGATGAGCTAGGAGGGAAAGCTGAAGGGACCCACAAGTGGGGAGCAAGGTAGTCTACCAGGATCTGCTTAGTTCCCTGGGAATGGGGCAGAGAGTGAGGAGAGGCCACAGCAGATCTGCTACAGAGCTGGGGGTGAGTCTGGGGGATTGGAGATGGAGGAGAGGAGGGCGAGTGAGGATCTGAAGCTCACCTACTTGCTTCTCTGGAAGGCTTAGCTGGTGAGTTCCCACAGAATGCCTGCTGGAGTTGGGGGCTGGGATAACAGAATGAATAGGGAGGAAGGGTTGAAGGGGAAGATCCTGTGAGCCCCTGGAGATGGGGTCAGAGAGGAGAGAGAGGCCACAACATGTAGTCTGCTGTAGAGTTGGGGTGAGACTGGGGGATTGGGTTTAGACGAGAGGAAGGGCAAGTGTAGATCCAGTTAGACTATCTGCTTCCCTGGCCAGGTTGGCCTGCACGGAACTCAGGGAATGCAGGCTGGATTTGGAGGCTGAGATGAGGGGATGGATGGGAGGAAGGTTGGAGGAGGAGATCTGTGTGATCCACTGGACCCCATGTGGTCCCGGCCATGGGAGGCTGCAGCAGATGGTCTGCTGCTGAGCACTGGGCATGAGAATGGGGGGATGGATGTGGAGGAGAGGAGGAAGAAGTGAAGACCTGCGGTTAGCCTATCTGCTCCCCTGGCTGGAGCGTTCCCAGGGACTGCCTGCTGGTGTTTGGGTTTGAGATAATGGGATGTGAGTAGGGGAAAGAAGGCTGGATGAGACTGTCTATGTGGTGCATCGGAGATGGTTGTCTGAGGGGAAGTGGAGGCTGCAGTAGGTGTTCTGCTTGAGACCTGGGGATTAGACAACTGGAGGAGAGGAGGTGGAGATGACAGTCTGCAGGTAGGCTACCTGCTCCCCCGGCTGGTGTGGACTGCTGGTTCCCCAAAGCCTGTTGTCGTTTTCACTGACCATCTCTCCCGCCTCCACCTTCCTCTGTTCCATCCCTCATCTCCTCCTGAGCAAGCATGACTGCCTTGTCACACCCGGATTGCCACCTCTGCTCCCTACTTAGCTCCCGGCCTTCACTCACACTCCTCTGTCCTCCATCCTCTAAGACACTACTGCAGGGATTTGACCTGACTGGTGACCCCCCTTCTTCAAGTGCTTCAGAGGTCCCCAGGAGTCTTCAGGGAAAATCTGAACATCTTTAGCGAGGCGTGCCTGTACCTTGGCAATCTCCATCCTCTGCAGAGGCCTCAGTTTTGGCCATGTCTGCTCTTATAATGAGCACTTGAACTACACATGGAATCTGTGTGTTCCAACCCTGGTGAGTTAATTCTGAGATGTGTTTTCAGTGGGAATGTTTTTCTCTGTCTGAGATAGTAAACTCAGTTGCTTGTCCAGCCTTACACAGAACTGAACTGTTCAGTTTATTTTGCATTTTTAATTTTTATAGAAGTAATTTCATATAGTGGTATTCTATTTCACTAGGAAAACTTTTTTCAAGATAATTCTTATATTTGATTCGTTCTTTCTCATAGGACTAAATACATGATAAATTAAAAATTTCTAATCTAATTTCCCCTTTGTAAGTTTTATGTTGTCACTTCTCCAGCTCTGGGACTTTTTTTCTTGGAAAAGTTTTAGAGATTAAAATTTCAACATGTCTATTTTTATTTAAAATAATTTTAACACAATGTTATTTTACTGTAAATTGGATGGAAAACAGGCTCTAGACATTTCCGTTTAATTCAGGGTTCACAATGAACTTGGATCTCAGGTTTCCCAAGATTGTTCAGATCTTCTGAATGATCTAATGTGGCAACAATTTCTTTCTTCCTTTTCAGTTTTTCTTTTCCATGCTGAGGGTGGGACCCAGGGACTCACCCTTGCTAAAGTAGTACTGAATGGCTGAGCCACCCATCCAGCCTAGATATTCTGTTTCTTTAAAAAATATTTTTTAATTTAAAAAACTTTAAATGTATAATTTTATTTATATACTTAAAATATTTTTGGTTTTAGTTATATGTATGTATATGTATGTGTGTGTGTGTGTCTGTGTGTACTTACTTGCATGTGAGTGTAGGTGCCCAAGGAGCCCAGAGGTCTAGGATCATTCTGTGGCTGAGCTACAGACAGTTTTAAATCACCCAACGTGTGTAGCACGAATTGTTAGAAGGTCTTATTAATAAAATCAAACCCAGAGCCAGGTATTGGGGTGAACACTGAATGATTAGAGAAACAGAACAAGCCACAGCCACCTCACCTTGCCAGTTCCTCAGCTGATCCTGTTTCCTCAGACTGGAAGCCTCTGAGTCCTTATCCAAATGAATCTCAGCTGAACTGCTTCTCGAAAGCCTGACTGTTTCCAGTGTGGCTTTAAACTCTCAGAGATCCGGATGGATCTCTGCCTCCCAAGTGATAGGATTAAAGGTGTGTGTGCCACCATTTTCTGGCCTCCATATTTAGTGGTTGTTCTGTTCTCTGACTCCAGATAAGTTTATTAGGGTACACAATATTTTGGGGAACACAATACCACCACAAACGTGAGTACTAGGAATCAAACTTTGGTCCTTTGTAAGAGCAGTAAGCTCTCTTCACCACCAAAGTCGTTTCTATGCCCTCATTTTCTGAGCAGAAACTTGATTAGATCGATTGATTGGCTGATTGTGTATATGTGTACCTTTGTGCCATAGCGTGCATGTGGAGATCTGAGGACAAGTGTAGGAGTTGGCTCTCTCTTACCACCTTGTGGGATCCTGGGATGGAACTCAGGTCATCAGCCTTGGCAGCAAGCAGCCTTCCTTCCTGGGCCATCTCACTGGCCTGACAATCTCTCTTTTGTACCTGTAATGCGTGTTATAGAAGAACGCAGAACAAGCCATGAGGCTGACACCATGCCACCTACACACCTAACGTGAAGCTTTGGCTGGACTGACTGTGGTCTGTGCTGACTGTGGCAGGCCCTTGCTGTCCTCTTTACAGAATCCTCTGTACTGGATAGGACTCAGTAAATCAAGAACACCCAGGGTCCAGGTCAAGCACTCCTTCACAGAAATGCACCTTCACTTGCCAGCATTACTTCTCTTTCTCAGCCATTATAGGAAAAAATTCTCAAAGAAATGTTTTTAACTGGGTCACCTCAGTCACACGCTCACTTTGGACCCATCGCTGTGACCTGGAGCATTGTAATAAGCCATTCGTGAGTCACATGCTCACCTCTGATGGGAAGAAAGTGGGAGCCTCTGGGGTGTGGGGAGTTGGAGAAGCTCCTCCAAGGGCGGTTCCTGTCTGAGAAAAGCAGAAAGGTAACTAGAGATGACAGACAGGCACTCGAGCCTCCAGCCTCTCTCCCAAAGCAAGTGATGCATTCTTTTCCTCATGGCTACTAGGAGGCAGGGGTTCCTACAAACTGTTCTCCTCCACACCATCCTTTATCTGTTGCACAAAGATTCAGTGGTAAGTAATGTGCAGAAAGAGTGAATAAAACCAGCAAAGTTCTCAAGTTCATCATTTTGACTTAATATATACCCAATTATGAAGTCCTGCAAAAAACGAATCCACTTTGGAGATTGTTTCACTGCAAATTCATCTGGTCTGTTTACATTTCAACAAAATGGTAGAGGGTGAAAACCAACCATGGAATGATTTGAGAAAGTAGAGAGAAAACATGAAAAATAAGAAGGCCTTAACCTGGTAATTTTTGAGCCTTAGTGGCAACAAGAAGAAAGATGCTGCTACGAAGAGAACAGAAAATAAGTCATTTTTTCTTCCGAGTTGTTTGAAATATCACGTACCATGGGGACACAATCTTTTTGAGAGATAGTCTAGTAAAATGTAAAATTTAGGGGAATGAAAAGAGAGACGTTATCAGTAGGGCTGATAGAATGCTGAGATTATCAGCCATTTTAGACAGCGATAGTTTTACAAATACTGAAGTCAGCGCCACACAGGAGGTGAAGCCTTGTATGGAAATCACAGATAAAGGAATAAACCTGCCACCCGAGCAAGATTTACTACACTGCCAGGCAAGGAACTCAAAGGTCACTCCTGAATTAAGTTACCTTTGTATGACTTTCTGTTCTGGGTGTGAAAATACACAGACTGGCGAAACCCATTAAAGCATGGCTGACAGCGAGAGGGGCTCATTAATTCCAAAGTGGGAGGAGGTTTTGCTTTCTGTTAACGCCCCGTGGGAATTCCATGGGTATGGTTTGGTTCCTAGAGCCAAATGGAGCATTTAAATAGAAGCCGGCTGTGGGAATAAAAGCAGGGGCTAGACCTTCTGCCTAAAAATAGTCATTGCCTGAGCAGGCCATGTGACAGCCAGTCAGAAATCACATCTGTCACAGCATGTATGTTCTGTGATAATGACATGGAGAGAGGAACTGGCAACCACGCCCACATGTGCTGGAGAGAGACTGGATGAATGAGGGGCAACAAAGCCTGGTGGCGCCACCCCAGGAGCGGGAGCAGGAGAAGGAGAAGCCAGTGTGGGTATATGACAAGGTTGCAGGTAGCACGTGGCAGAGGACAGACACCTCACATCAAGGAGCATCTCATTAATCGTTAACGTTGGAGACGTGATGTCGCAAGACCTTCATTTTCACCTTCAAGTAGAAGTCGTCTGTTTTTAGAAGCTGGTTTAGGGCTTAGCAGCCACACTTCACCAACGGAGGTGGTCTGTCTCTGAGCGCGATCCTCGGCCCTTGTGCAGCCCTGGTCATCAGACTCAAAGCTGCGCGCCTGATATTGGTGTGAAGAGTACAGGGTTCAGCCTTTGGTGGCACCCTTGTACAGACTTAAGTCTTGACCTGGCTCCATTTACAGCAGGTGGCAAAGCTCAAGTCTGCAGAATTTCGCACTTTACTTACCCCTGGATGTGCTATCCTGGGACGGCGTTAGCTGTACCTAGTGGTTCAGCGCATGCCCAGTCCTGCTGGCAAGCGAGAGGCCAAGGAT
Organism: Peromyscus aztecus; assembly: GCA_902168405.1. Taxonomy (NCBI): domain Eukaryota; kingdom Metazoa; phylum Chordata; class Mammalia; order Rodentia; family Cricetidae; genus Peromyscus; species Peromyscus aztecus. The sequence continues at coordinate 75,585 of CABHPQ010154795.1, read as the reverse complement.
CTTGTGATCCCTATCTGGAGGGCAGCCCAGGAGACCCGGTGAAAGGATGCTATTCTTTTAAGTGGATATTATGTAGTTAGCTAAGTGTCTACGGTTGTAGCGCTTGGCCATGTGCACTTGTTCGAAGCAGAAGTGTGACCCGCGGAAGAAGGCAGGCCCTCTGACTTCAGTCTCTGCCCGGCCACACCAGTGGTTACACACAGGGCTGGCAGTCCCCTGCAGGCTCTGCATCCCGTCTCCTCCTAATTTGGGCTGTCTCAGTGACTTCGATACTTCCTGGCTCCCCCTGCTACAGTGCTCAGAGGAGTTTGTCTCTCACTTGCAGAATTCTCCCTGTGATTACACTTTCTGAGAGGGCCTGTTTGCGCCACGGAGCAAGGCTTCGAGGCTGCCGACGACACATCCTCTCCTGACAGTTGGTCTGTGTGTGGTGTCTGCGTGTGCGCACGCCTGCAGAACTTGATGAAAGCACACGCACCCGTCATCTTTCAACATCAAGTCCACTGTACATCCATGCTAGGCAATATTTTGAGTGGATCATTCTAGACTTTTTCTTTCACATACATATGCAAATACATGTAGATATGTATGAATGCTCATTTACTTTAAAAATAAAGCCACACACGAGGATATGTTCTATAGCTTGCTTTTTTTTCCCACTTCAAAACGGTCCATAGCTGTCATTTCATGCCAGTAACGAATACCCACCAGATAATTTTAAGTCCTCGCAGAGATGACGGATCCTTATTTACTAGATGGGCAGGTTAATTTTTGTCATCCAGACACAATCTAGAGTCCCCTGGGAGGAGGGAACCTCAGCTGAGGATCGGCCTCTATGAGAATGGTCTGTGGGCAGCTCTGTGGCATTTTCTTGATTAGTGCTTGTGGTGGGAGGACCCAGTCCATCGTGGGGAGTGCTCCCTCTGGGCAGGTGGTCCTGGGGCGATAGAAAAGGTAGCTGAGCAAGACAGGAGGAGCGTCAGTAAGCAGTGTTCCTCTGCAGTTTCTGCTCAGTTCCTGCCTCCAGGCTCCAGTCTCGGCTTCTCTCAGTGATGGACCATAGCCTTTAAGCAGAATGAACACTTTCTTCCCCAAGCTGGTTTTGGTTGGCGACAGAAACCAGACTAGCACTGACTGATAAAGCTGGATTATCTTCAGTTTTCATTATTGTGAAAAATGCAACATGAACATTTTGATTATATGTGTGTATTTTGTATCTGTGTATGTATATATATGCATATGTATGCATATATATAGAAGTATGTATATATGTATGTGTATATATGCGTGCATATCTATGTATATGTATATACATATGTATCTATGTATCTGTATGTATATATGTTGTATATGTATGTATATGTATCTATGTGTGTGTATATGTGTATCTCTCTGTATGTATATGTGTATATACATTATAGCTCTGTATGTATATATATGTGTGCATCTATGTACATTTATGTGTGTATATACATGTGTGGTGGTTTGAATGAAAATGGTCCCCATAGGCTCATAGGGAGCGCCATTAGGAAGTTTGGCCTTGCTGGAGGAAATGAGTCACTGGGGGGTGGGCTCTGAGGTTTCAAATGCTCAAGTCAGGCCCAGGGTCACTCTCTTCCTGCTGCCTCTCAGGATCTCACACTCATCCAGATCCAGATGTAGAACTCTCAGCTCTTTCTCCAGCACCATGTCTGTCTGCATGCTGCCATGCTTCCTGCCATGATGATAATGGACTAGACCTCTGAACTATAAACCAGCCCTAATTAAATGTTTCCTTTGTAAGAGTTGCCATGGTCATGGTGTCTCTGTGCAGCAATAGAAGCCCTAACTAAGACAACACGTGTATCTAAATATATACATGTACATCTCTGTGTATATGTGTGTGTATATATATGTATATATGTGTAAATGTACATGTATATCTATGTATATGTATATATGTATGTGTGTTTATGCATATGTACAAATATACCTATCTGCTAACACTCCAGGAAATAACTTGTAAGACAAAAGGATGTATGAATTAGATTTTAAACATCCCCACAAGCCACTTTTCCATAAAAGTTTATTCCAGTTAGACTCTCACCGTGAGCTGACAAAGGTATTGACTTTCTCAAGCACCCACTGAAAGTAGGCATGTCAGTCACGCTAACCTTTATTGGTCAGTCTGGAGACAGAAGTTGTGTTGCTGGTTTAGTGTGGCTCTCTCTAACAACTTTCCATCTGAATTGCCTTTCCATATCCCTTGTCTGTGTTTGCGTTTTCCTTTCCCCTGTTACCGACTTGCAATGGCTCTCTGCTTATTGTGAGTTTGATTCTTTCTGACATGTATGTATATCTGTGTGCTTGGATATGTGTGTGCATATATGAGTCTGTTTATGTATACACATATTTCTATAGCCAACCATCTTCTACTGGGTAAAAAATTACCTTAAATCTTTGCAGACAACCTGTGGGATATGACATTTTGTACAGTCTGAGAATAACTACCCATGTGAGGTGCTTGCTCAGTATCTTTCATACAGTGGTAGTCAGGAGTTACCACAGGAGCCATCTGAAGGTTTCCCAGAGCCATGTGAAGGTTGGCTCCCACCCCTGGTCAACTACTGCCTTTCCAATGGTGCTCCGCAGATGCTCACTGGGACTGGGGCATTTTCACATGACCTCTCTGTTAGGTTTGGGCTTTTATGAAGTGGCAACTCTTCATTAGTAACGAATGTTTCAGGAACAGGGATGTAGAAGCTGCCTGTTAAATCCTGGGCATGGGGCGTGGCTCAATAAAGCGCCTGCCAAGCAAGCATGGTACCTGAGCTTGGATCCCCACAGCTCACATAAAACCCAGGGCACTGTAGTGTGTGCCTCAGCCCAGCACTGGGAAGGGGTGGTGCCAGGAGAGGGAGGCTGATGCCTGATGCCCATTGGCCAGCCAACCCATCAGAATTGATAAACTTCAGGTTCATTGACAGACCGTGTATCAAAAATTCAAGGTGGAAAGCACCCAAGGAATGACACGCGGTATCTATGTTGTCAACACACATATGCACACACGTGTGCACACACATGTGCACATGGCTATAGTAACACATGCTGAGTACATAACACAACACACAAGACAATAACACAGTAACCACCACTGCCCCTCAAATGGCAAAGAATCACTTCTGCTATCTCTGGCTTTTCTAGGCAGCAGATATGGTGAAGGAGACAGTAAAAATATTTTTATAAGTTTGGCCCTCTTTAATCTACCACAATTCAGTCTCTTACCATATATCATTTACAGCTTCCCACATTTGCTTATCTTCTGTCACCTCTCACCTCCTCCAGAAAGTTTCATGTCACGATGGCTTCAAGTTCATGTTCAGTGTTCAAAGGTTTCCTGATGAAATCAGCTCTAGGTGTGAATAAAGGCACATGTGAGTGTATGTGGTCTCTGTTTGAATACCTGTCAACCAGAGGCAAGTTACACACACACACACACACACACACACACACACACACACACACACACAGAAAGAGAGAGAGAGAGAGAGAGAGAGAGAGAGAGAGAGAGAGAGAGAGACAGACAGAGACAGAGACAGAGACAGAGTGACATACACACCATACTTTATTGAGCAGGCATAGACAAAGCACAAATAACATCCCTATTCAATATGAGAAAAGTGGGAGACACATGGCAATCCCTGGTCCTTAGCAATTATAAAATCCATCTGGGCGCATGTTGCCAGTTTTTTAAAATTATTTTTTCCCATGGTGCTGGTTCTCCATAGGCCTTGGCTTTGTTCCTTGGTTTCTTAGTTCCTCCTTCAGTTCATCTTTCTCTTTACCTAAAACATGGATGGTTAGCATCGGGCTACTTCCTCGGCTTCCTTACAGCCTGCCGTAGTTGGAGGAGTGCACCAACACCCTCCAGATCTCTCATTATCCTTGACCTTTTCAGCTCAAGAACACGTATTTCTTTTAAGGATGTCATAGGTCCTTGCTTATCAATTTAGGGCTTATTAGGTAAAAAGCATATTCCTTCTTACCAATACAGATTTTTCAATTGAGCCAAGAGCCAGGGAACTGTGGAATAGTCTGGAGGCTCTGAGACATGCACTGCAGAGTTTTCGTGATACCTTCTCTTCACCAGGGAAGGGCTACAAATGACCTTAGGACTGCAGGAGGAAAGGGTGACTATGTTAAAGACGTGTTGTATGAAAACCTTAAAGGACAAATGACCCAGAAGAGACTCGGGGCCCTCTGATGAGGAACAGTTGACCATCCTGAGGGCTCAGCACCCACCAGCACAGGGTGTTCTTAGAGTCACCCCCTCAGAGCTGATGAGGGTGAGAAACAGTCTAATCTTCTATTCCAGTCAGTGTTGTATTCAGTTTATTTTGAAATTCAGCTTAAAACTAAGCGAGTCCGTCCGTTTGTCCTTCTCTTTAGCGTCTTAGTGCTCTAGTGTTTACGCGCACACACAGGGCAAACACCAAACTGCTGGTTCATCCATTCTGACTAGAAATGTCCTTAGTTAAAACCTCCAGTCCATTAGGTGCAGATTTCATTTTGTCACAGCCACCGGGACAGTTTGTTTAGCTTTCCACGTCTGTTTGATGTAGGCTACCATTTCTCCTGTCTCTAACGAGTTCTCTCCATTCAAACCCCCTGAAATAGTCTCCCTGAAACTCTTCCCTCTATTTATTAGTCACAAAGCCAAGGTGATATTTTGACAGTTTATTACTGAGGCCAACTCCATTTATCTTTTCTAGTTAAAATAAATCTTTCTGTGGTTCCAGGCTACAAGTTATTTTCCTTTAGGATTCAGTGTGCTCTATGGGCTTATGGATGGTTTTTACGTAGGTTCAGTGAGGGCAATACCCAGACTCGGAGTTACCTGAAGTCTTGACTGGGTTGCCTTGCTGGGTGACTGGCTGGCTGTTGTTGCCGGTTATTGGCTAGACACTTCGTTAGGGATGCTGGCTGAAATACCAACCACTGGTTTCTGTGTGTGGTTTGGGTTTTCACATAGAATTCTGGCTTATTTCCAATGGCAGCCATTCAAAGGCTCAGAAAGTAGAAGCTCACATTCTTTCAGGGCTTAGACCCTCTGCCCCCCAAGAGTGGCTTGACACATTCCAGAGTATTCCTTTTCAAACTAATCATAGAACCCACCTAGATTCAAAGAGAGAGAGAGAGAAAGGCAAACAACTGTGGTCATCCTTAATCTACCACATATATTATTAGTACCTTTATCTTAAGGAAACCGCCTGACAACTTCCAGAAGGCATATCCGTAAGGTATACATTGATAACTTCCTAGTCAGAGTTAAGCATTAAAGCAAGACTTACTTACTTAAAATCTGAAAATGGAAATTTGGTTGAAATGTTTATATTAAAATACATTTTCATAAAAGATTCTGTTCCAGACATGACCTGGGAAAGTGGGATCCTGCACTGGCTGTACTGGCTGGCTGTGCCTTCTGCACCTGACTCTGCTCTTGCCTGAGTTCCCTTTGGAAGGAGGAAGAGCCTGCCGGATAGCGTGGTGGCTGGGTTTCCTTTTTACCCCTTTCAGTCTTATCTCCCCATCTCATATCATTTCAGTTCCCTGGACCACACTACTCATATCAACAGCCACAGTGAAAAGGTCAAGAAGTCCTTGTAGGCCATCTTCTCTCAGTACGGCCAGATTCTGGCTATCTTGCTGTTCAGGTACCTGAAGATGAGGGGCCAGAGCTCCGTCATCTTTGAAGAGGTCAGTCTCACCTCCAGTCCTTGGCGTTCATGTAGGGTTTCCTTTTTCCAAGAAGCCCTTCTTATTTGTACCCAAGACTAACTCAGACACCATTGCCAAGATACAGGGCACCTTTGCAGAGCTGGACCACAAGCAGGAGAAGAGGGCGCGTTGAGGGCTGTTGAGCCAGGAGACACAGCTATGCCAGGTGTGGTGGCTGCTCCCATAGTGGTCCAGCCTGTACTGGACATTCTGCAGATGACTCTATGACCGCCATCATACCCCATGTGTAGGGCCAGCTTCCCTGTATGCTGCCCTCTGGCATTATCCCCATTTCCAGGCCTCACTCCATGCCGGATCTCTCCAGGGTCACTACCCACAGCAGCTCACTCTGGTCCAGGTGCTACCAGCTCAGTCTCTCTCTGAGAATCCACCCAGCAACATCTTGCTCCTCACTAACCCACCAGAAACCTACCAGCCTGTGCTGTCCATCTTTTCAATCAATTCTCTGGCTTTAAGAAGGTAAGCTTCTGTCAAGAAGGTGTGCATCTGGGCTCAGGGCAGCATGATAACTCCTTAGTGGAGTTTGCCAAGGTTCAGGCTATAGAAGTACAATGCCTATAAGGCTTTATGATCACCCAGAACAATGCCACCAAGATTCTCTTTGCCAAGAAGCAGGACCTTCCCTACCTGGAGTGCCCCAGGCTTCATTCTCCTTCGGTTCCGTTGTTCTCCAAGACCTGCCTCTCTTGGTGGCCTTCTCAGAACCATGTGCGGATGTGTAGTTGCTACACAGAATTGTATCTAGAGTCTGACCCCATACATTGCACTTGACACTTTAGGCTGTAATTAAAGTGGCTTTTTGAGGTTTAGTTTTCGGCTATCAATACATGCTTACTAAAAAATAGCTATGAAAGAAGAGGGGTGGGTCAGTGAGAGGGCTCTGCCAGTAAAGATGCTTGCTGCCAAGACTGATGACCCAAGTTTCATCCCTGGGGCCCACCTGATGATAAGAACTGACTCCTGCAAGGTGTCCTCTGACCTCCAGACACATGGTATGGTGCATGCACCCACACACATTCAAAACAGAATTTAGAGATGGAGAAAGGAGTGAAAATGACCCATAACTCCTGGCACCTCCGGTACTAATAGCACACTTCATCTTCTGACTTGCATGAACTACCAGGCCACAGAGCAAGCTCGCCCCTTCTGTATTTCTTTAACCTGTTGTACATCTTTCCATGCCAGTAAAAGTCTGTTTGTATCCCTATAAACATAAACACAGTAACATCATCATTTTGAGACCCTGTGATGTTTTTATTATGTATCACAACAATTTGCAATGTTTCATGTGAGTGCCTTTTATCTCATGCTCTGTGTTCTCTGCTGGGTCCTTCAGCTCAGTACAAGTGGACGTATTTTATTTATCCTCATCTCTTCCTTGAGTCCTGAGGTCAGCGCCTGACACATAATGGAGTCTCAACATTTCCTGTTGAGTGAATGAGCAGATGAATGAGTGACTCCATCAATCAACCCCCCCCACCCCTTTTTCTTTCTGAGAACACAGACACTCCTGGGCCTTTGGAACAACCATACATTTCTCTGTGGTTAGCTGTCCATCTGGAAGCTGTGTGTAATAAATGCCACATCACAGGAAGTTTAAAAGGATGAAAGAGATAGTATTTATAAAATACTTAACTTCTTTAGAAGGACAATCCTCGCCAAGTCCAATGAGTGTACTGTTATCGCGGATTCTGCCCAGCCCCATTAATCACATGCGATTCCCTGACTTGCGTTTTCTCTGAACAGCTGTGCATCTGAGCAGTTGTTCCCTGAAAGCATTTCCTGGAAGCTGAGTGGAGTGCTAGCCTCTGTGAGTGTCACACCTTTTCCAGAATTGCAGGATGTTCTACACTAATTAAAAAGGTGATTTTCCCCCTAATCCTCTCAGTCAGGGGTTGGAAGTTATTATTACCCTAATTTTGCCACTAGGAAACTGACACAGAGAGATACTCAGCATTAGAGCCAAGATAATAGAGGCAGAACTTGGATTTGAATCCTCTGATTCTCAGTCTACTTGTACATTTACCTTAAAATGCAATAGACTTTTCAAGTCTGTGGGAAAAAAAGAAACAAAATTTCCTTAAAATGATACTGAGTTTTAAGAATTAAAATATTGGCTACAAGGTATCCAGGTCGGAAGGCTCATTGGTGAAATTCCTTGATTGCAATTATTTTAGAGAAAGCACTCATGTTGAAGGCAGTTCTTCTCTCCCTTTAGGCTTTTAAGATTGGGCATAATCTCAAAACATGCAGGATGCTCGGGACTGCTGCCAGACTGATGGCACAGCTCAGATGCTAACTTTAGAGTTCTCTCGTTACACTGGAAATGTGCTTGCTGTAGTTTTTACAGGTAAACAAATTGTCTATGCAGACCAGGTTGGGATAGAGTTTGGCTGATTTCTCTGTTCTCATCCCAGCATTTACTGAACAGTGGACTTCTGAGGGGAACAAGGAAACCGAGATACTGTCTCTTGCAGAACCGCATTTCTTTGGGAACCATCAGGAGCAAATGACAAAAATATGCATAGAAACACTGTAAGATCCCTCCAGGACTGTATACATGTAGGAGGTGTAGCATGTGAGGTTTGGAAAAATGGAGAGAAGTGATGCATGGGAACAATGGAGGATAATGAGGCAGGGGAGTGATGGAGAGGAGAGGTGGAGGGTAGCTAGGGCATGGATTTTTGAAGAGACACCTTTGAGCAGGGACCTGAGTCTGAGAGGAAAATGTGCCAATAAAAACTCATGACTAGCACACAGACTACAAGTCTGTTTCCCCTGCCTGAGAAACTGTACTTTTTTCTCATACATCTTTCAAGCTTCAGTTTCTATGATGTTGTTAGCCTTTCCCTTATTCTTGGTGTGTGTGTGTGTGTGTGTGTGTGTGTGTGTGTGTGTGTGTGTGTGTGTGTATGCATATACATGTGTACACTCACATGTTTAGGAGTACATATGTGTGCACAGGTTTGTTGTAGAGGCCAAAGTAAAGCTGTAGGTGTCTTAGATGCCATTCACCCTGTGTTTTTGTTTTGTTTTGAGACAGTGTCTTTCACTGGCTTGGAACTCACCAAGTAGGCTAGACTGGCTAGCCAACTTCTACCTCCCCAACACTTGAGTTACTAGTGCACGATATCATACCCAGCATGAATGTGCACTCTGAGGATGGAACTCAAGTCCTCTTACTTGCACAAAAAGCACATAATGAGCATCACCTCCTTTGCCCACTTGGTGTTCTTTGAACACATTGACTTCTGCTTCCACTGCAGTTTATCAGATTGTGTAATGTTTGAAGACCCTGCAGCAGCCGCTTTGGGGCACTCACCCATCAAGGGAAGGGCTCAGGGAATAACTCTTGAGGTTGTGGTGCCAACCCAAGAGCCCAACAGGTAGAAGATGCTTGGTCGTGTTGTCCTAAGAACATACGCTCTTGTAGATTCTAGAACTCTCTGTGTGATGTAGGAGAGGCAAAGAGGCTTGGTAACATGGTGTTGGAATCACCATCCTGGCGGCACCTGTCCTCTTTCTTATCTTGTTTTAGTTGCCTTGTATTTGGCACTAAACAAAGAATAGGATGTAACAGACGACACCTTACCAAAACAATGATTTCTTCCTGAATCGTCACTGCTTTCTGGAACACGCTTTTGGCACCACTTGGGGACATTTCAATCCTGGGAGGCAGATAAGTCATATTTAATGCTGTCAGGATGCATCCTTCTCTTTCAGGGTCTCCGACCCCTAAAAGAACACAGGAATTCAATGAGTCGCCTCTCTCTATTCCTAACAGCAGCTGCTGAGCCACAGAGCCAGCCAATTCTTCTGTAAGGCTGTTTCCAATTTCTGTACCTCTTTGCCGTTCTGGTTCTGTTTGGAAAGTAAAGAAAGTTTTAAATATTTTGAACCCCAGGGTCTTCTGTGGCATTCTTATGTCTTCTCTCCTTTCACCAAAACATAAAGCACCCACAATTATTTGCTTGGATAACTCGTTCTTTTCTATTCGTGTGGTAAGATGGAGCATAATCCAACAAATCAGTCTTCTCCCGAGTCTGTCACCATCTCTCTGATGTAAGAGGCTCAGAGTCACCACAGAGAGCATTCATCTCCGAGGAGGCAGCACAGATGGGTTATCTCAAAGAGGAAGCATGTGAGAAAAGGCGCTGGTCCAACGTTCCAGAGAGCCAGGGTGCAATTAGGAACTTGCTCATTCTCTTCCTACATCCCTAACAGGGCATCACTGGTAAATGGTAATTAAGACACAGCTCTGGGGCACCGCAGTGCAACTCTCACAAATGGACCGACTCGTTTTGTAAAAATCATATCCAACAGCTTCTTTGATCCCACCTGTGAGTCACACCTGTTCCTCTCCTGGGTTCAGCAGCCTGTCCAGGCTGTACAAAGACTCCCAGCCTCCTTCGTGCCTTGTACCCAGGCTCACATACACCTGTTGCCCTAGACCATATTCACTGGCTTTGATCTTGAGGCACTGTAGAAGCCATCAGCTGTGACAGGATTTTTTTAGGCCTCATTGCCCTGGAATGCAGGTCTCAAGGGCTCTGCCCCTGCAGATCTGATAATGAATGTTCCAGGAGGGGAGGCCGGTATGTTGGGATGTTCCAAAGACATTCTTTCATACTTCATTGTTCCGGGGGACTGGCCATTGGTAATGAGTAGTGCATAGATATAGGGGTCAGGGAACTTTCCAAAAGACAGTCCAGACTCCCTCCCACACCCAGGACTGTCCCTGCTGGACATGATTGCTCCTTGCCATGGCTAATATTTTGTTATTCCTTCCTTGGGGGGTCCTGATTCAGAAGGCTCACTTCCCTCTCAGCCAGCAGGTGGGAAAACTATATAAAAGTTAAGGCTCCAGGCATCTGAAGGACTGAAATATTTTACAAGAAGAAACACACACACACACACACACACACACACACACACACACACACACACACACCAAAAAAACCAGTGCAGTTAACCCTTATTTAAATCAAATCGCGTTTAGCATATATAGTCACCGCTTTTTTATCTTTTTTTTTTAAAGTGGGCCACCTAAAATGTAAGAGACTTTTGCCAAAAGCCACATCTGACTTGAATAAGCAAATCTGTTGTATATAGCCCATGCATGTAAAACAAAATCCAAATGCAAGCACGCATGCTTTCAATTCCTCAGCGACAGATTCCATATCTTATTTGTGTGTATCTTTGATGTCTATTATGTTATGCCTTCTGAAGCGATTACATTGCTTTCATTTAATAATTTTTTTCAAGTTGTTTTAAGCCTCTGAATGAAAAGACCAGGAAAAAAAGGAGGGGGGGCTGGATTTTTGCTTGCTCCATCCCAGCTTTTCCATTGGAAGCGGTTTACGTTGAAGTTCTCAGTCTAAACAATTTACAGTTTTCTGGATTAAGATCATGTGGAAGAAAGATGGAAATCCTAAAGGCAGCATTGTCTAAAAGCTCCTGCTACTCAAGGGTGATTTAGACATTTGTAAACTCTTGCTGCTGGGAGCCTTGGGGGGCTCCTGAAGTGTAGTCAGGAGGGGAGAGTCTTTGGAGAAAGCCACAGGAGGAAAGGAGAGGAATCTCCCCAAATCTGAATGTCTGTGAATGCAAATGTGCTGAGGGAAAAACACAAGGAGCCAGCTCAGATCTTTCAAGTTGTTGGGGGAAAGCGAGCTCATTTACAGTTGATAGGGATAGGAGGAAAGGGCCGGCTTGCTGACCGAGCAGACCTTCCACAGTGGGACTATTATTTCAGGTTTCTATCTTTTCCTCTTTGGTAGGAAGATATTAAAAATGAGTTTCTGGCAAAAGGTACAGAAAAACATGGTCTCTGGAACCGTAGCAAGTGCAGATTCCTGGCCAATGACCTTAATTTTTAACACTTCTCATTGCTGAGCAGCTCGTGGAATCTGCTCTTTGCAAGCACTAGAAAACTCTGGACTCTGGGTGAGTGTTGAAGGAGTATCTTAGAAGCCTAAGTATTACATGCTCTCGAATAATACTTATGTGAGTGGGAGAGCTTGGGTGGACTTCGCATACCCGCAATGACTCTATTTCCCAAACTACCCTTTGCTTGTCTGGAAGGTGTTTTAAATTCCCCAAGAACTGTTCTTGTATGCATCGATATTTCTGTTAGTGTTTGTGGGTTATAATATGTCCATGCCTTGGGCCAAAAAGCATGCTTTTTTTTGGTTCCCCTTTACATGTTACATCTGGTGGCATGGGTTCATTTCCACATTAACTGAGGATACAAAGGTGGCTCCAATTAATTTGAAGGGTAGAAGACTGAAAAGAGTTCGATTATTTTATTTAGTCTTCCATTAAAAGGTTTCATTGACTAGGGGCTGGTTTGGTGGCGGGCAGGGGCTCACAGGGAGGACTTGGGACTCCCATTTGTCAAGGAGCAAAGTTGGTCTGTTGTGATGGCACTTTGCACATCACGGCGTGAATTAGAGAAACATAACTTACTTTCCAGTGTGTTCTGCCCTTAGGAACTGTATAGCGTCCAGGCTTTACCTTCATCACTTTTTGCCCAAATCACAGAACTGTCTTTGAACAGCTTGCTCACCTCCACTAACCGTCGCAACCCTTTAATCTCAGCATGCTTTTGTTATAAACAAAATCTGATTAAGTCCAGCCTTTGAAAGGAGAAAATACTCCATGTTTTCCCTGTGGCCACAGGGGGAAAAAATGTGGTTGGCTTTGTAACTTCAGCATTCTATCACGAGGCACTCCCACCCAAAGAGACCCTGCCCCTCCCCCAGAGCCTTGCATTCCCCACTTTGGCCCTCTTAGGGACTAATGCCTTTTCTGTGATAGCTGCTTCCTGATGGGAAACTTCCCCCAACGTGTACTAACTCCCATGGTTTCTTCAGGTCTCAGCCTAGGAATAACAGTCATGTCTTTCTGCTTTAAGCCAGGTCCCTGCTCTGTCTCCCTAAAAGCTATCCCAGATCTGATCTTGTATCTGCTCTGGGGCTCTTCTGTGCTGGCTCCATGCTCTGGCACAATGCATCAGTATGTAGCATGAGAGTCAGAATTCTAGCTTACAACTGGTCATGTCTTGCACTGGTAGAGGTTTGATTCTTGTGACTACATGTAGCACTGGTCTGACACATGGGAGACAGGCAGAATATATTTGTATAAGAAGGTGCTATGTAGATGTGGATCTTATCTTTTCTAGAGTAAGGCATTTGGGGAGTTGAATGCACGTTGTATCATGCATCCACTTTTGCCTTCTCTTTTCAAAGAAGAATGTATTAGGGAGAATGAAGCCATTTTTGAAGCCGCATGGACATATTGCTAGGATTCTGATATGACCTGATGCCTGTCTCCTCAGAGAGAACACCGGAGTAATTTGGGGACTTGCCTGGGCTTCCCAGGAAGAGACTACAATGTCTTGGGGGAAGGTCTCACTCTTTAGCAAACTGAGCAGGCTCAGCACTTGTGACCCTGGGGTTGGTGGGTGTCTATATTAAGTGACTGTGCCATGGGTTGAGTGGAAAAATGCCCTCCATAGACTCACATATTTGAACACTTGGTCCCTAGTTGGTGGGGCTGTTTGGGGAGTGAATGGAATATTTAGGACTTGGAATCCTCCTGGAGGGTGTGCATCACTGAGGGTGGGCTTGTAGCATTTATAATCTTGCCCCCATTCCCATTTTACTCTCTCTGCTTCCTCCATCGTCAGGTGGTGATCTCTCAGGTTCCCGTTCCTGCTATCATGCCTGCTTGTTGCCCTTCTCCTCACAGTGGGTTCTCTGTCTCTCCAAAGCCCCGAGTCAAAAGAAGCTTTCCTGTACAATCCTTTTGTACATGGCATTTCGTCATAGCAGCAGGAAAGTAACTAATACAGACTGTTAACAGCTGAGGGTCTTGAGCATCTGTATTTCAAACCTACTTGCTATTGCTTTCTAGTTCTGAGCACATAACTTAATATTTAGTGCCTGAGTATCCTCATTTTTAGGACTATTAATGGCATCTGAAACCTAGGGTTCTGCAAGACCTGAGTATTTAGATGCCTGAAGCCAAGCAAGTACTCAGCAGATGGCAGTTGTCATCGTTCCCCAGTCTATCAGTTTCTAGTCGTTTTCTCTCCTTTCAGTATAGCTCTGGGCTTTGAGGGCGAGAATGTCCCATGTGCTGTTTTTGGAAGTGGAATATTTTGCCCTCACGTTGCCCTCTGATCCAACACTGTAGCCTCAAGACTCTTTGCAATGTGGTTTCATCTGTGAACTTTGTAAGGAGCTGATGGGGGAAAGGCTGAAAGTAGTTGAGAATTTTAGCTGTCAACTTGGTCAAGACAAAAAACACCTTGTAGCATGAAGCCCACCTTTTTGTGTGTATGTAGAGGGCTTTTCCAGATAGGATCACCTGAAGACGAGAAGCCCTCTTTGAATGAAGATGACATCATTCTCTGTGGTGGGGTCCCAGACAGAGTAAACAGAACAAGAAAGCATACGCATTAGACTTCCCTTCTGCTGCCGAGAGCCTTTCCTACCGTGGTGGGCTGTACCCTCAGACCACGAGCCCAAACATCCTGCCTTTTTGTCGTTTTTGTTCACAGAGCAAAGAAGAGCAGGCAACATAGGTGACTTCTTTATTTTTGGCTTTCATTTCAACACGAATCCCCTCTTTTCTCAGGAGCAAAGGCAGTGATTACAGACTCAAAGGAAAAAGAAAGCCAAGTGTGCGCCCCTGAGGTTCTTGGTTTTAATCTACAGATATGTACCCATCTTGGAGAACTCTGACAAAGTCTGTAGGAGAAGATAGGCATAGAATTCATGCCCTGGTTTTTAAAGGGCATCATAATAGGACTAAACAGTACTTTGTGAGCTGTATTTTCAATACGCTAGAGTGTTCCCCATAGAGATTTCACACATGGATGAAAAAGATAAAGGAGGACCAAATATTCCAGAAAAGGTTCTCTTAGAACAGATGTCCACCATCTCAAAGATCCAGAAAACTGAGAGGCATTAGGTTTTGACTGTGTAAAGTTCATATTTAAATTAAGAAAGAAGCTGACTGTGATGAGGCATGCCTGAGATCCTAGCCCTGGACCGATGGAGGCAGGCAGGGTGGTTGCTATTAGTCTGAGGCTCGATTGGGGTGCATGGGAAAGGTCATATTTTACAAAACCCCAAATAAAATGAAGTATAGAAAAGAAAATGTCTCTAATTATAAGAAAGTAAATACTGTAAAGATGGTCCTGTATATAATTTCTAGAATATTTTGCAGATGATTCAAAAGTAGTGCCACCTAAATGGTAGGTTTTGATTTTGCCCCAGGCTGGCCATAGACAGTGCGGTACTCTCCCAGTTAGACACACAGTGACAGGCGGGCCAGCTGAACTTGAGTCACCGCATGCTGGGATACTGAGAAATTCAATGCATTAGCTATACAAAATACGTTACGGGCATAGTACATTTTCATTCCTTAAGAATATTGTATTTTTATGTATAGTAAAACAATTGACATATTGACACTATAATAGAATGCTGCACTACAGTTTTAAAATAGAAGAAAATGAGGCAAGACTTCAGGTTACAAAAATCACTTCTCCAGAAAACAAACTGTTTAAAAACTACTTTTTCCAAACGGGTCTGTTAAACATTAGGTGATGAAGGAGGACAGGAATGTAGTCAAGAAGAACACATGGGTCACAAGAGAGGAGACAAAGCTAATTGTTTTTACTGGTTTCCCTGTTGTTGTAGTAGTTTTTTTTTAAAATTTCATTGATCATTAGTGTGATAGGAGTTAGACATGATCAACACTGAATACATTTGCTGCGTTAGTTTGCTCTGCATTTATCAGGACAAAAACTCATTGTAATTCAGGGTTAGAGAGGGAGAATTTCTGATTTGTATGATAAATATGATATACATAGAATTTACACACTTTCATATATGTGATATAGGAGATTTAAAATGAAATGGCTTCTCATGGGTAATCTCACATATCTCATTAAACAGTGAATTCAGACATATGCTAGTTTAGCAAAAGACAATAGATTTTATTTATTTATTATTCTGCATTTCCCCCTAAAACTAAGAAAGAAATGGCATCAGGGTGTCCTAGGTCTCCTTGAGCATGCATCATGGTATGGCTAGAAGCCGGTGACCCTGAAGGACAGTGCCTTAGAGGATACCTACTTCATAAAGGCATGAGCCAGACCATCTGAGCCTGTATCTTAGAAAAGTTCTACTGTAAGATCAATGGGGGCCAGGAGTGAGTTTAAGAAGGATGGAGTGGTAAGGGGTCAAGACGCAAGGTAGGGAGACATAAAGATGTTTGGGCTGCAATCGTCTGGTCAGCGTAGGCTGGAATGAACTGGCCCTAAAGATGGTGACATGAAAACGGGAACTGGGTGCTCTTTACTGGTCACATGACTGCCTGTTGTTGTTGTGTATGAGATGGAGACATAATGAGAGACACAGAGGCCATCATAGGTTCCTGGCCATGAGGCTTAGACACACTGGAGAGGGACTGGATTGGGGAAAACCCAGAAGCGTGGATGGAAAGTGTCAAATGTCTTAGACCCTCAGATCAGGTAAGACTAGTGGATTTGCCTTGGAAAGCAGAATGGAGTGAGAAGGAAAGGAGCTGGGCCGAAGACTGCATCTTGATTTCTAAGGTCTGTTTTGCAGAAAGTAAGGTAAGGTGGTAATGGAAGTCATGAAAGAAAGATCTGGGGAAAGTGAAGCTAGCCAGGGACGGATTACCACAGAAGCCAAAGGACAAGCATGTCTCACAAATGATGGGAAGGTTAACTTTAAAACTTGAAAAGGGCTGATTCAGATTAGTGACACAGGGCCACTGGTCATTACAGGGAAAACATGTCTTGTGCTAGACCAGCACTTAGGGACTCCCTCTAAGCTTAGACCTTATCACCACTCTGATTGAGGTTTTCTCAAAGGCTGAATGAAGATGAAAACAGCCAAAGATCCTAGTCCTGTGTAGAGGCCCAAGTCCTGGATGGTATGGGTGCTGAGCTAAAAGGAATGGCAACTTCAAGAAATGTTTTTTTTCCTACACAATGGTGCACCTGAAACAGATGTTTTCCACAGAATGAGGGAGGCTGTGCTATGGCTTTTAATGAGGCTGTTGTTTCCAGGCCTTTAATTATGCATCTAAGAGTGACATGTTTAGTGTTTTCTTGGGAGCAGGCAGAAATGCATTATTGTAGGCAGGTAGTTTGAATCAAAATCCACATCACAATTTATAGCTAAAGTCTAATGTTCTCTTATGGGTAATAACTGTTGGGCTGTGCTTGGGAAGGGCATAAATACAAGGTGAATAGGAGGCAGCATTAGCAAATGGGGCCTGGTAATGAAAATTTAAGTAGGCTAAGTGTAGCTTAGGCAGACTGATTATTGTTTTTTACTTAGACTCTAAAGCTTGCTAATTAGCATATAACACTGAATCATCAGCCCCTGCCCCCTTCTAGGGGTGCAGGTAGACCTCAGGATCAGACTTTAGATTCTGGCATTGTTCATGAATTAACTACCACTTTTGTGTGCCTCAGTTTCCTCATGTATAAGGTGAAGGAAACAGTAGAATCTAAGCTGCGAGAGTTTTATTATAATTAAATTTATCACCAAGAACCCTGATATATCCAAACACATTGTAAATAGTGGGATTATCTTTCTGTTGTTATTCTGTGAATGGTATATTTTCATAAAGCTTTGTTAGTTTTTCTTAAATAGGTACTCTGAGCTGGAATTTCTAGATCAAAGAGCAAAAGCAGGGTAGGAAAGGGCTCAGCAGGTAAGTCCTCGGTTTTTAGGTGTAGATAACCTGGAACCCAAGATGGTCCAGAGTTGTCCTCTAACTTCAACACTGCCATCATGGCACAGATATCCACACACAATGATGCATAAGTAAATTGTTAGAAAAGAGTAAAACCATCATGCTGAGTTTGTTAACTTAAAAAAATATAAATATATGAAATATATATGTATATAAATATATAATAGCACAGGCCATATAGCCCTGGCTGACCTGTCAGTCTTTCTGTGGCCACAGGTGACCCTAAGCTTGGTAAATTTTCTACTTCAACTTCTTGAATTCTTGGATTACAAGTGTGTAACATCAGATGTGGCTTCATTTTTATGAGTTTTGTGCAACTCATCTTTTTAAATTTAAAGGAGAGTTAAGTTGATTTTCACTTATAATAGAGCACCACCACAAGCATCATTATTCGGACATGTGAGTAGAAATTATATAGACACTACTTCTTCACTGGTGCCAAGTGGCTCTTGAAGGAGCCCACCTTTCGGTGCCATAGGCATCCTTACCTGTGGGGACCCTGGACTTCCCCCAGGGCCTGAACCTGTGCTCAGGGCAGGAGCTCCTTACAGCACCTCTGTCTCTGTGGCCTGCTTTCATTCTGATTGGTCTGGACCACATTATGCCATTTATTAGTTTGAATTTCTACTGACTGGATTCTGATCAATAATAATGTAACATATTTTCACTATATATTCAGTAATATTGCTTGGTATCATTAAACAGATTTATCTGCTAGATAATTAAAAAAAAAGGTTTCCAATTTAATTCCTATTTATTAGACTATCTGTGAACTGATGTCTGCATACCTGTGTCTGTTACCCATTTGTTTTCTTTCTGGATGGTTTTTATTTTTACTCTGTTTGGAGCAGGTTATAGTCTTATTGGTTTTTTTTTTTTTTTAATGGTATAAATGTTTTTTTAAATAGTAAACCTATCACCCTAAACCTTATATATACTATTTGGAAATATAGTTTCTAGTTTGCTTCAAGTTTTTTTTCCCATAAAAATTAAACACTGTTATCTCGATTTTTAAAATTGATCTTCAAAGATTCTATGGCTACTGTTATGGTGTTTGAAGAGGTAAAGAGCGTGATAGGTTTTGCTTCCAAGCAGCCTGCCTTCCCTTGATTTCAGTGCTCTATTTTAGATAGCTTTTGAAGTTTTTGGAAAAAGAGAGGACGTCCTGTGTTAATTCTCTTTCCTTTCAAAGAGTATTTAGTGCCCACAGATTGTGAAGTGTCTCTGGGTCAATGTCACAGGGCAGGAGACAGCGAATTCTCAAGTTCTGAATTACTCTTTAAGACTGGCTGGGAGCATAGCTGCCGGAAAGGGACAACTTGGCAGGACTTTGCGTGACAGCCTTTTTAATCAACACTGGAACACCTTCTTAGAGAAAATGAGGCAAGAAGATGTGTTCATCAACTCTGACTTCACTGACATTTGGAGGACACAGTCTAATCCTGAGTATGAAGTTGTGCTTTCATAAAATAAGTTTACAAAAAAAAAAGAGTATGAATTTTTTTTAAGATTTATTTTCAAGGAATTCGTAAAAGAAAGACCCTTTGAATGAGAGATTCTTAGATCAAAAAAGAAATTCAATTACTTCTTCAAGCTCTAATGAGAGTACTTTTCTGTAATTTTGAAAATACTTTGGGTGAATGTTCCTTTTTGCTTCATTACCAAAGTGAGCACAGGTAGTGAGGGGTAGTCCAGGGTCAGAACAACCATCGCTTTGTTCCATTTCACATCCCTCAATAATTCCAGGTTAACCATTTATAAGTTTGCAGTATCCCCCTCCTAACAGAGTTCCACAGCCAGGTTGTACCAGCCCTGAGTTCTGTGTTGCATTGCTTAACCTCTGACCATATCATTAGACATTAGAATGTCTATATAACTCTCTCTCTGCTGTTGTACACACCTGGATCTCCAGCTCAGACAGGCTTGTGAACACACGTGAAAGAAACTGAGGGCTATGGAGGGCCAGAGAAACTGCCACATGAATTCATGGAAATGCCAAGGAAGTTTTTCCTGACTCTGTTTTTATAATTTATAGTTTACCATAGGGTGACTCTGTTATATTCATATCTCACAAACCATCTTGGTTTGTGTTTACTAGAATTCACTGATGGTTTTAATGCAGAAAATGCAAGACACAAAATTAGTACATATGAATATTAAAGACAGCATTTTATAAGTATCACTAGAAGCTAATCTTAATGTAATGTCAATTACAGTAGGGCGATAGCATACAGTTATATCTCACAAGACAACATGTACATTAGTGGAGGAAGATTCATTGTGTGTAGTGTAAGCAAACTGCAAAAACCTGTATTTCATATTTTTGTGTGTGAAAGTGAAAAAAGATTTAATCTTTGCATAGCTGGAATTACATGCAATGTATTTCCTACTTTGTAGATGAGACATTTCAGGAAACCATACTGAGTAAAACTGACATTTCAAACTTTACACTGTTGTTGACAACTCAGAATAGATTTTTATGTTATGGTTTTTGTAGCCTGTCATTTTTTAACTTTTAATTTTATAATTATGTGTGTTGGTGTATGTGTCTGTGCATATGAGTCCAGGAGCCCTTGGAGGCCAGAGGCGTTAGATTTCCTGGAGCTGGAATTGTGTTTGTAAGCTACCTGATGTGGGTACTAGGAACTGAACTCAGGGCTTCTGCAAGAACAGCATGTGCTCCTAACCACTAAGCCATCTCTTCAGCCCTACTTATGATTTTTTAAAAAAAGAAACCTCAAGCAAGTAGCATTTAGTAGTAACATGTATGTCTGTGAATATTTTCAAAAATGCTAGAGGGCTTCAAAGAGAAATCCTTGCCAACCAGACGGGAGTGAAGTAGGGCAGGCTGATTTAGTGTAGGATTCCAGAGCCTTGGGGGTCATGTCACCAATGCTAAACGCCCTTAATTTACATTTTCAGAAAAAAATATAGAACAGAATATCACTGAAGCAGCAAGACTGTTTCATTATAGGAAGTTATTATTTTGATCACGCTGTTGGTTTCTGAAGTCTCTTGGCAACAATACAAAAATAGCTTTCCCTTGCTAACAAAGAACAATCTGGAAAAACAAATTAGAAATGTGTTAAGGACAAAATAAACAGACATTTTATTTTTTAAACTTGGGGGCCTCTGAATTTCATAGACTTCTGGAATCTGGGGCGCTCCACCCAACTGCTTCACAGTTTATTACCCTGTTTTAGATTTACCATGAGAGGAATAATTTTCCAACGTTTGAAACAATGTGGGTTCACATTTTTCCAGAAGAACAACAACAAAAAGTTCTATCTTACATATTAAATTCCAAATAGGGAAATAGTGTTTGTATCACTTGTCCTGTTTTATGATGGAATTTGAGAAGTCAGAGAAAAATCACAAAAATGAAAATGGCGTATCTTAGCATAGTTGAAACCTACATCTGGCGAAGGGATTTTTAAAATGAGTATGGAAAAGTCGACTCACAGAGCCGAGCCCCCATGTTGTGAAATCTTACTTATAGCATTCACTGGGATGGTCACCTGGGATTTACTGAAATAACTCCTGTCTCGATCTTGCTGTTACATATTATACACGCATTGCTGGCTGCTAAAGAGAGCTTGGTTTAGTATTGGCCAAGACACAGTTCTGCTAATGCTTGTTGAGTCTCACAGCTCCTTCTAGGTGATTAGAAATCTCATACTGACTTCATTGTTTGCTACCAACACACCTGTTTATATGGATGGGGCATTAAAATGTATGAAATTGTAATATTTTCAGATGCCTATAAAAGATCACATCCCCCCCTACTACTCACACATACAATGTAAGGCAAAGTGAGAATCTCATGTGTTTTCCTATGATCTATAAGACAAGGAGGGAAAAAAAAAATCAGAGCTGTTTGGGATTTGTATAAAGCAATTTTCCCAACTGGAATTTTATCGTAGTGTCAGATACCATGAGTGAGGCTGGCTGTATCTTGCCATCTCAAATTGAAGGCTTGATGCTGGAGTGTAATGAAGAAAGTGGAGTGCAGGGAGGCATAACAGCCTGTTTAAATTTACCCCTGAGCTGGTGATGGCGTTGCAGCAAGATGCACAGCCCGTGCAGGTGTTTGCTGAGGAGTCAGCGCTAGGAAGAGTGCTGCATGCAGATTCTAGACAGTTCTTATCTCTTTTGCTCAGATGTGACCCAGACCCACTCCTTTCATTGAAGTGGTCATGTTCCTGTCCAGGGATGACATGCTCACTGGAATGTCAGCCATGTCAGCCTAGAAAGCTGTGTTTGTTCTGGCTTGGCTTCTCTTTTCCTGATGTCTGCTTTTCTCTTCATC
This sequence comes from Peromyscus aztecus, assembly GCA_902168405.1. Lineage (NCBI taxonomy): Eukaryota > Metazoa > Chordata > Mammalia > Rodentia > Cricetidae > Peromyscus > Peromyscus aztecus. Next base: position 53,690 of record CABHPQ010154795.1, on the reverse strand, counting down.
CTGGGGCTGTTGCTGAGCCTCACCTCTCCCAGTCCCCCTGTTCCCTCTGCTGACTTTACCTCCCCTTGTCTGTGTCTGCTTCCTGCTTCCTTCCAGCTGCTGTGCTGGCTGAGGGAGAAGGCCACCTCCTGGTTCGTTTAGGCAGGCCAGGCTTCTGGTATCTACAGAAAAGGTTATGCTGGAGTCTCAGTGGCAACCACCCAACCTTTTCAGATAGGCCTGTGTTTGTGATGTACAGGACAGGTAGCTGAGTAGACAAAGAGCCAATGAAGGTAGGAGAATACAAGAGAGTATTTCCTTTTGTCTCTGGATAGGCAGTTAGAACCAATACTGTGGAGTTGAGGACTGAAGCATCCAAGAAGACACAGTCCCACCCTGGGCTCTCAGGAGTATATCTTCACTCCACAGCCCAATCCCCGGTTCTAGGGTTAAATGGTCTCATGGATGGTGTCTGTGGATGTGATGTGATGTGATGTAGTTTTGTGTGTGTGTGTGTGTGTGTGTGTGTGTGTGTGTGTGTGTGTATGTCTGTGTATACATGGGTTATGTAGGTATGTCGTGTAAGTGTATGTGTAGATTTGTGTGTTTATGTACTATACAGAGTTGTATACAGCTACATATAGATGTATGTGTAGTTGCATATGTATGAGACAAAGACTAGAATTTTGGTCTCCTTTTCCTCTAGTCTATTTTTTTTCATCTGGAAAGCAATTAAAATATAGAAAATTTCAGATAATCTGACAATGAGTCACAATCTCATGACTAAAACTGGTGCAGTGTAATATTTGTCATCTTTCTAGCCTTTAAAATCTGCACAAACATATATGCATAATACATGATATTAAATAAGGAAAGGAAGAAATCTTCAATTTTCTTACCAAAGTGCAGATAAGAGTGTGAGCTTTTAAAATATGACCATTTGTCTATATCTTCCCTTGTCATTGCTGCCTCTGTCTCTTCTCTCCACCCTCTGGTCAAGTAATGAGGTTGACCAGTTGCCTGTATCTTCCCTTGTCATCATTGTCTCTGTCTCTTCTCTTTATCTTATGGTCCAGTAATGGGGTTGACCAGTTGTCTGTTTCTTTCACTTCTGACTGTTCTCACTATCTGTTAGTCTCAGTTTTTCCCCTGCCTTTCCATTCAGAAATTAAAAAAAACTTGCTTGGCTCCTAGAGAAGGCCTCTGATTTAATATGCAGCATGATGATCCACATACAAGGTACATATGGTTTACATGTACTCCTGAGGCACATAAGATGGATATGATTACTCTTGAGTTATATATTATGGGTTATTCTCATACTTGTTTTCATTTTTCATCATACATACCAAGTTTAGATGAAACACATCTAAACTTGGATAAGTAAGGGTAAACTTCATTTAATGAGATTCCCTATGAATGTTTCATGTTGTATCTAGAGTTCCCCGTTGAAACCATCCTTCATGACTTTGGCAATCACAAGTGATAGCAAGTAATTATCTTCACATAGCCTCCTGGTACACTGCTTATTGTTTCTCTAGACAAGAAATCATACACCATTGGGAGTCAGGTGTGTTTTTCATTGTCCTAAATTTTAACATCTGGCCATCCAAAACAGCTATAGTAGCATGTTTTAGCCAGCTTGTCTAGGGGTTTCTACTTAAATCCTTCTCAGTATTCAGTATAACTTTTGCAGTGATGACTGAAATATATTATCATATTTCAGCAAATAAGAGGTCAGAGAGTAAGTCAATATGCAAGTCATTTAAGTGTATATGAATATAATTATGATGAGACCACAAGAGACCTTATGACATAGTTCTACCAATGGCTAGTCAACACAGTGCCCACAAAGTTACTGTTTTACCACTTTTGACTGCTTTAGATATTTAAAGGTACATTCATCATCCAAATGCTAAGTGTTAGAAGTAGTGACAGTAGCTGCAGCCCATTTACTAAAGCATTTAGAAAATATAATTTTATAAAGTCCATATTCAAATGTTTTTTTCCCAAGTTAACTGCATGATTGTATAGAAAAGTGAAATGCTAGAAGCTGGACTGACTCATCCTACAGCTGACGGGGAAGCTTCTAGGTACAGAAGGTTGAGCAATTGGCAGAGAAACAGGGAGTTAAAAGTAACTGGGTATTTCTGGCTTAGTCTGGTGGCACTTCCCAGTGATTACCAATTGTGACAAACGCCTCCAACAACTCCCAGTTCTAATACTGACTTTCACCTGCACAGCAGGCCTGGATTATAGATATTGCTATCATCTATAGATAAACATTTATGTAATTATTCTTTATCAATAAAAACTCATGAGTCAGATATTGGGTAAGAAGCTGAATATTCAGAGGAGTGGCAGTAGAGTGCCCAGTGACCTCCTCTCTCTTGCCCTCGATCCGAACAGGGCCCATTAATTTAACATCTGCTTCACAAAAGGTGAATACATACCATATGACACCATCATTTCCTTAAATCTCTTCAAATCCAGCATAGCTGTCTATAGGATCCCTGCTAACTTCTGAGTAGCCTGGAGGGGGGTGCCTATCAGCTGGTGGTCATTCTTGAATGACAACTGGATAAATTAAGGTTGGTTTTCTAATAACCTTGGGCCACTTCTTCAGTTTTATAATGCAGTGGTGTGGTAGGTTCTGCTATGAACTCTAGGTGTGAATATTTTTCCTAGTTTCATTAGTATGGCTTTCTAATATTTGGCACCACTATCAAACCTTTTTAAAGATAAAACATGAATTACCAAACTGATAATGACAATAATTGACATTATGTCAGTCCTGGCTGATTTATCTCTTCATTTAATTTTTCTATTTCAAATGATCCACTGTGGAACCATACAGAGACCTAACTCCCTGCATTGTAATATTGTTCCCCATTCTTAACATGGTGAATTTTAAAAAAAGAAATAACTCCTCCTCCTTAGGAACTTCTAGGTGTTCCCCCAGGTCTGCTGAGGATGACTGTGATGTGTGAGGCTGGCTGTCACTGTGCAGCATGGCTGGCAGAGATTGTGTATGGTGCACAGCTCGGCTGAGGGCAGCTGCAGCGACTCGCATGTAGCTGGGGGCTGGCAGCGTGTGGCAGCAGCAGCAGCAGCAGCAGTAAAAGCCGGGAGGCTGACTGGTGTGGCAGTGGCCAAAAGGAAAGCTAGGGGAAGCCCAAGAGAGATTCATGGGGAGAGGGAGTCAGCTGCTTGAAAAGCAGACACAGGGGGACTTATGGAAGTAGCCCCTGTGGCAAGAAGTGATAGGACCACCTGAAGGACAGAGCCAGCTGTTGGTGAGCCGCTAACTCTGGTGGTGGTTGGGGCCCACAGTGCCTGTGGAGTTTGGGGCCGGGCATGGTCTGCAGCTGGAGGCTGCTGTAGAAAGGCCTCAAGGGGAAAATCTCAGACTCAGAGCAGAGGGCCTGGGGGAGGGCAGAAAAACCAGCCTCAGCAGTGACTCCGGAGGCTGCAAAGCCAACGGCAGGCAGCTACGTTGTGATCTAGTGCCCTGAGTTGGACAGCAGATGAGGTAAGTTTCTTCATTGGCCTTCAGCTCTGAAATAATGACACAGAGACTTCTTATTAATTATGAAAGTTCGGTCTTAGCTTAGGCTTGTTTCTAACTAGCTCTTATAACATAAATTAACTCATTTCTATTAATCTACATGCTGTCACATGGCTTGTGGCTTTTACCTTTCCTCCTACATGTCCTGCTTCCTCTGCATACAGCTAGTGACTCCCACTTTCTTCTTGCCAGAGCTCGCTCTATCCAGAAGTCCCATCTATACTTCCTGCCTAGCTATTGGCAATTTAGCTTTTTAGTAAACCAATCACAGTGACATATCTTTACACAGTGTAATCAAACATCTTGCAACAAATAAGTCTCTCCCAAGGAAGTCAAGAGGGAAGCATTTAAAATTCAGTATGTCTCCAGGTCCCAATAAATAAAATCATTCTGTGTCCCAGAGAAGAAATCCACCCCAACTTCTCCCTCCTCTTCTCATCTCTATCTCTTCAGATCCTACCTGAAAGTCTTACTTGCAGACTGAGCCAAATAAGGAGTTTAGATGTAAAACAGAATAGTGCTGTTTGAATATAAACTTAATCTGTGAGGGAAACTATTTGCAGTGTGACAGGGAGCAAGACACATGAGCATCAGAGGATTGCGGGTGACATAAGGTGTTTGCTTAAATTTTCTATGGCTGATAAACTATATTGATAAGTTTATTTCCCCCGATGAGATATCATGCTCTGCTTGGATCTGAGAACAGCTGACTGCTTACAGTCAGAGGCAATGTGATGTGAAAGGAAGTTATTTTATGAGATTTAGCAGAATAGACAATGGTGAACCCAAGAGATACGTAAGCAAATTGCCAGCCGATGAGTGAACAGGCAAAGAGACGCCAAAAAGAAGGCACAATGTGGAGCTTGAGAAGTCACCAGACCTTCATCTCTTAATGCTCCATGAGCTCCTGTGCCTTCTGTGCGGTGACACACATGGATGACTTAAGGGAGCACACATCTATAGTTTGCAATCATGTCAGGCTTTTAAAAGAAAACATGGAAAATAACTCCCGTATTTGGAGGTGACACATTATCCAGATGACACAATACCTCCCCTCAGAACTGTGAGTTTTACTAATAATGGCGATTATGCATCCAAGGGCCAATACCTTCCTGACACCAGGTCCTTCTGTACATTGCTACAGACTTGCTATAGAGTTCCGATCTGCCTCATTGAAGACGTCTACCAAGTGTGCATCCTTGCCACTCTTATGGCAGTCTCTTGCCATCACGGACCAGCACTTCCTATAGCTACTGTTTAGTCTCCACAAGGTTGAGCTTTAGTAGCTGATCGGCTCAGAACAAAAGAACAGTTAACTTAGTGGATATTTTAGGTGTGTGAGCAAGGAAAATTCCTTTAAAATTAAAGGCTGTGCCTTTGATTCTAGAAATTTCTCTTTGTTCCAAAATGAACAAAAAGATATTAAAGAAAAAAACATACTAGCATAAAAGGAGCCATTGGAATTCATTTGCTATATATACTTCCATTAACTATAAAGAGAGTCAAATGTGATGTTGTGTATCAAAGGCATTAAACCAAGAAACCCAGCCAGTTTATACCCATGAGAAGTGTTTTCAGCATTTACAAAGTATGCTGCACTTATGGCATGACATTTATTAAAATAGCATCAGTTAATTATTCCATGCTGAAGCAATTAAATACAGTAAGTGTCTTAGTTATACCTGGAGACTGGATCAAGAGGACAATCTATTAGGCTAATTTAAAATTTGGCATATTTAAAATTTACATCTCAAAGAAGAAAACAGTGCTTATGACTCCAGCAAGTATAAGAACCATATATGGAGTGAACTTCTTTAGAGAACTTGCCCATGACTTGAGGCATTTCAAGCTAGACTTGATTCATGATTCTGGAACATTCCCCAGGGCACCTCATAAGACAGACAGTGACTAAGACACTCTGGGAGAATCCCTTCCCATTCATGGGTAACTCTATGTTTCTGTCATAGACTGTTTGGAAAAACAAAGAAACAAAAAAACCTAGACATGTGTGTCTGATGCATAGTTTTTGAGATGTCGGTATTGATTGGTTGCAACAGAAAGAGCAGGTAGGGGGAACATGACCTTGTTAGCCAATGATGATCATCAAGGAGTTATGCTGATTGGCTACTGACTCAAAACATTTTATTGAGCAGATTCATTTAATGTGAGCAAGTGAGGGAGCACTCTGAAATCATTTGTACCCTTCTTTCCCTGAAATTAAAAGGAAGGCAGTGATTCAATACTGAGCCTTAAATTTATTGCACAATGTATTAGTCAAGGAGACGCTGGTGTGTGATGAAGCCGACCAAGGGTTGTGTGAGCAGCTATTCCCAGGGAGAGCAGGGTCCTTCATGCAGATAATCTTGCTCTCAATCATTTGTTTTTTATTTATTTTTTTATTTCACAAATCACACTGGCCTTATACACACTTTCGTTGATGGTGATATGCACTGCAACCATTCCCTGTAGGGCTTTGGCTGAGCACACACCCTGGTGTGGAGCTCTGAGACTCAATATTTCCCTGGTGCTACTGTTGACACCTTTCAGAGTAGAGACTGGCTTATAGATTCTTATTCTATCAGTTCTTCATTGCCTTGCAAAAATGCCGTCCTACATCTGTGGGAAGAGAGGGCCCTTAGTGCTAGCAAATTATGGGCCTGTAAGATTAAAAGATAGAAGAGAGGGGAGGGAGAGGGGGAGAAAGGAGGAGAGAAGGGATGGGGAGAGGAGGGGGAGAGGAGAGGGAGAGGGAGAGAGAGAGTTTATTGAGTATGTGCAGAATTGGAGAAGGACATATTGCATTTACGTCTCTGAGTACTACTCTTGACTCTTTGCTGAAGCACGGTGCAATTTTCCCTAAGTGCATGGACACACACAGGCCTCCTCTCCCCCACTTTGATCTTCACTGAAAATGAGCAGAAAAGGGCAGTGATGGGGGTTGTGGAAAAGTGAGAATGGAGAGAAGCGGAGAGCCGGAGAGGCCAGGCTGTCACTCTTTCTGCAGCTGGGCATCTTCTTTGTCCTGGCCAAATATTCATGTTTGGAGTTTGGCTCACTTTGTGGCACTGCACCAGGCTTTGTTTACTTGAACATAGAATGAATTTTCCCTAACTATTCAAATCACATTTTCTAATATTAATTTTTCTTGATTATATGCACAGTAGAATTATTGCATAATATAGTTTTAAATTGATGAGGCTGGTGGAAAAAGGGGAGGGCTGAGGACCTTCCTAACCTTCAGAACTCAGTGTCCACCAGATGTGGATGGGTTTCTGAAATCTATGTTTGCCCAAGACTCCATGCATGTGGTGTACACCAGCCCCACTGTCTTTCCTACCAGACTCAAGCACTTTTGGTTTTTGTACTGAGTTATTATTAGTGTGTAAGTAAGTGTGAAAGTTACTGAACATGATATTCTTCAATATTTTGTGATATAGTTGTGTTTTGGAAGTTTTTTTTCCCTTGGTATTCATGGAAGACTGGTTCTAGTACGAAGTCTGCCACACAAAGTAGAGTCCTGTTTACGAGTCACCTATGCATGTCCTCTTGAGAACTTTAAATTGTCCTTAGGTTACTTATAGTGTCTAGCATACTGTGGGTGCCAGGTAGGTAGTTGTTAATGAGTATTGTTTAGGGAATACAAAAAAGAAATGTGCCTACCTGTTCCATAAAGACACAACTTCTCGTCAGAATGTTTTCAATCCATGCTTGGTTACTTCCAGAGATGTAGAATCCAAGGAGTTTGGAAGGCTGTGTGTGTGTGTGTGTGTGTGTGTGTGTGTGGTTTTTTTATTGCTATGATTTTCTCTTTTAAAAAACATTTGCCTGTACAGGATAAGCTCATATTCTTGATACCAGGCAATCCCATTTCTCAGGCCATAAAGAGGGTATGACATGTGTGAGGTATTACACCTGAGTCAGACAGTGAATCAGTTCCTTCAGTGGCAATGGCAATAAATCTTTTGCTCTCAGCAGCTCAGGACTTCGTCCTCTGGTGTTTCCTCTTGTCCTCATTTATCTCTTACTGACCTTGACCATCCACTGGCCCTACTTGCTGTTTAACAGCGAAGATGCCAGCATTTATATTTCAGCTCAGACCTGTCTTGGGAATCAGACTTCTAAATTCAGTTGCCTATGATGTTTGTGTTCAAAAGTCTGAGATGTTTCTCTCTCAGCAAACTCACCTTATAAAGTGGGTGTGCACCCTGCAGACTGCCTCATCTCAATCACTTGGATCATGAAACAGGGACTCCTCATTAGTCCTCTTGACTATCTTCACTCTCATCATCTATTCTCAACAGCATGGTCAGAGCATGCCTTCCAAACATGGCTGGAACATGCATGCCACTGCTCAGCTCTCCATCAGAACCAGAAACAAAGCCACACTGGGTCTGGGCTCCTCCAAGACCCTCAATGGTCTTGACTGTCCACACCAGCCCAGGTCACATTCCCATCAAAATACTTTGACACTTTTTGCCCCAGCTTGAAAATGACTCCTTCCTTGACCATCAATTGTTCCCCCTCCCTGAACATAACTCTAAGGCTGGGTCCCACTCTGCCCAGCCTTGGCTCAAAGTTCTCTTTAACTTGAGCCCTGTCCTAAATCACTTTTAAAAACACATGCATTCAAACCCGTATTCTCCATCGTTGGTCTTTTGCCTTCACAATTGTCTAATGTGTCATTAACTCTACTTTCCTCTGATGTGTCCCAGATGCCTGGAATCAGGCAGGCACATAAAAGATGTTTCATATGTATTTATTGAATGAATGAAGTCTTAAAGGCATGTGGAATCAAAGCAATGTTTCAAAATAACATCTGTTCCTATGGAGGCTCAAAAACTGAGTGAGGGAGGAAGCCCCAGAGAGGACTCTCAGGAGCTAACTCACTCACCTTCTCATTACTGGGAAAACGTGAAGATCCAAGAAACAACAGGAGGGATCTAACTTGGACATGTTTGCTAAAGACCTCCTCACCCCTCCTTCCCCTCTTGCCTTTTTCTTCCACTTGCCCTGGCTTCCTCCACTCAGGCCTCTTGGAGTTTTTCATTTTACTTTCTCATCAGACCTCAGCTTTGAAGGTTGTCTTCCTGGCTAGGATGTAATGTCCTTGGGGAATGAGGATCTTTGTCCTGTTCCCAACCAGAGTCTTGAAGCATAGCCAGCCTGGAATGTTTGTGGGATGAATCTTCTGAACCACACCCTGATCCAGATTATATTAGCAATTATCCCTGACAGAGAACCTGGGAGTCCACATGTTCAGGGCTCTGGTTCCCAGGCAGACCGTCTCCAAGTCCTTCTAATATCCTCCGTCTGCAGCACAGTGACTCATAAGAAACATTTTGCAGAAGAGAATGGAGAGTAGAAGTTGATGCCCTCCCACTTCAATGTATTACTATTTATTCATGGGACGGAGATTGAGGCTGTTAGTGTAAAATGATTTTCTGCGGTCTGACATGATTGTCAGCTGTCGTGGACAGAGATGACTTTGGGCTCAGTCATAGCAATGAAAAACACAAGGATGCAGAGATACCAAGGTGCTGTGGTAATGGTGACGGGGGAGGCTACAAACACAGAGGACACAGGCCCTTGCAGGGGACTCCACCTGTCCCCCAGGTGCATGTGACCTTGGGAGGCACTAGAGCACTTAAGAGGTGAAAGGTTGGTTAAGTGAAGACTCTATTGCAAAAATGTGTAGCATGAATCTTAAAGGGTCTTATTAATAAAAACAAACCCGGAGTCAGGTATTGGGATTGAACACTGAAAGATCAGAGAGACAGAAGAGGTCACATCTAACCTCACCTTGCCAATTCCTCAGCTGATCCTGTTTCCTTAAACTGGAAGCCTCTGAGTCCTCCTCCAAATGGATCTCAGCTGAACTGCTGCTAAAAGCCTAAAAGCTTAACCAGACTCTAGTTCCTGGTCCTCATGCCTTATATACTTTTCTGCTTCCTGCCATCACTTCCTGGGACTAAAGGCGTGTGTCACCATGCCTGGCTGTTCCCAGTGTAGCCTTGAACTCACAGAGTTCTAGATGGATCTCTGCCTTTGAAATGCTAGGATTAAAGGTGTGTGTGCCACCATTTTCTGGCCTCTATATCTAGTGGCTGTTCTGTTCTCTGACCCCAGATAAGTTTATTAGGATGCACAATATATTGGGGAACACAATATCACCACAAAAATGGAGTGGTGTTTCTTGGTGACCTTGATGTTTTTGAGTTACTCACAAACCTGTGAGTAATGCTTTACCCATGCTCCTTTAAGTAAGCCTGACAAACTCACCAGTTTACCAAGTTGAGCTTGGCTGTAATCATTTCTTTGGTCTGTCTTCACAGCTGATCATATGCTTGTCTATGTCATCCTAGGAAAGGCCATGCAAAGCTGCATGCAAATCCTTCATACGAAGCTGCAAAAGGCTGGTCCTGTGTTGTGAATATGGAAAGTTACTTGGAATACTGGGAGAGATGGCATTATTGAGGTGCATTTGCATGGCTGTGACACACTTGCCTAGGCAAAGAGGGCTTTTAGAACAAAGTGGGCAGGGTGTGGCCTGCCAGTTCAATCTGCCCATGATCCTTACCTGTATCTTGTGGTCTGAGAGCTAAAGCACTGGTTTTTATGGACTTAGGTGGTGTGCAGAAAGAGAAAAATAGTACCTTCTCAGTTTTGTAAACTATCTGAAGCTCAAATGTCAGTATCAAATTTTATTGGAACACAGCCATAGAAGCTGAATTCTGTCCTACTGCAAGGTGCTAGTCAGAACCGGTACCATTCAAGAACAGCATGCTCTTCTGCTCCCCAGAGAACATGTGCTGGCTTCAGTTAGAAGAAAGGGCCCATGCAAAGGCCCAGTGGCAAGCTGCTCAGCTTGACTGAAGTGCATGATGCATGTGAATGTGTGTGTCTCTGTGTCTGTGTATCTTTGTGAGAGTCTGTGTATCTCTGCGTGTGTGTGTGTGTGTGTGTGTGTGTGTGTGTGTGTGTGTGTGTGGTGGGGGATACAAGGGAAATGGATATATATGAAGGGGGATGTGTATATCAAGAAACAAGCCTGAAGAGAGAGGTAAGGTGCAGTCACCAAGATTTTGCCTACCCCTACTTCCTATGCCAAAGGCCTAGGCCTCAGCTCCATGTATAGGGAGGAGCTCAGAGCAGAAGAGGGACCAGAGCCTGTGATGCTGGCTAGCTAATGTTTCAGCTGTGGTGTGTGTGTATTAAAACCTGGAAGGAAGAAGTGACATTTTAGCCAAACTTGTAATTAATCCTACCTGTCGTTAATAGTTCTACTTTTTCTGTATTAAAGCCATGCCTTATCGGTAGCACTTGGCTTCTCTTCTGTGTTTTTCAGAGACGTAAAACTGTGACCTTAGTCCTGGGCAGTACTTTGTTCTTTTTTAGCCCAGAGGGGTCTTGGGGGGACAGACAGGTGATAGACAAACAGTGGACAGATGATGATACACAGACAGATGATAAATAGATACAGAGAGACTCTTAGGGCGTTTTCTTGGGGATAACACTCCTTGTATGTTCCAATGCAGGTGTGAGTCATAACCTTTTTGTTGTTGTTTATCTTTAGTAGTTTTCTGAGCACACCTACAGCCCATTTTACTGGAATTTCTTTAACTTCAAAGAAGACCCTTCACGTATGGATGGTGGGTGAATCGGCCCCAGATGGGGTTGTTATCAACATCATGTGCTCACCTCTCTCGAAAGGTCCCGTTTTCACCCGCTGCCTTCCTTATGGGCCACCCTTTGAGGTATATCATTCAACTATTAATTCTGTACTTCAAAGAGTGGAACTCCTGAATGCAGCAGCTGCAGAGCATTTAAAACATTATGCCCCGCACTGCTCTCAAGTTTGCCTTTTAAATAGCAGCGTAAGCCTGCAGTCAGGAATGGGAAGGGCTCTTCTGCACACATTCTGTGCTCCTTCTAAGACACTGGTTTTCGGATTCCATTTCTGAGGTTGGAGCTTTCTGTCCTTGATGTGGGTATTTATGTAGATGAGGAAAGGACTATATGCAAATATCAAAATCTAATGGATGAAAATACAAAATAAAATCTAAGCTTATCATTGTTTATCCCAGAAATATCATTGGATCAGGGAGGGGTATAGAAAGTCAAGAATTTAAATATTCTTCATGTGAATCTTAACTAAAATTTTCCCTATATCCCTTGGGGGGAACGGAAGAAGCCTCGATTGAATGTGTAAAAAGTAGGAGTAGTCCAGAAGGAATGTGTCCTGTTGACCTGGGCATGGCCATGCCAAAGACCAATGCCTCTGAGCCGTGGGCAACAGACAAAGCATTTACCTTATAGGTCAAGCTTGGAATGGCAGAGCCTTCTTCTAGTCCATGTGTGAGTGTTTATGAGCAACGGACTAGTGTGTGCAAAAATTAGCAACTGGAGCTTCATCCACCAGGTGGTTCACACAGCCTGAGACTGCTGGCCTCCAGAAACCTCTGATCAGATCAGCTAACTCTTCTTCCTGTGCTGTTTACAGTCAACCAGCTGAGGTCCTGGGTTGGCATGCAGTTGGTGCATGCACAACCCACCTTATCCCAGCTTTTCTCTATGGTCACCTGTGTGTCTGCCCTTTCTCCATTCCCTTGAAGCCAGTAGTCAGATTTCTAAGACACTGTTGTGGAGGACACAACACTCCCTCTTAGTTTTTTTCCCTTGAAGGTCTTGCTATGCAGCCCAGGCTGGCCTTGAATTTGCTATCCTCTTGCCTCAGCCTCTCAAATGTTGGGATTGCAGATGCATTGCAGCATGCTTGGTCAGCAATTTCTTTGCTACTTCATTTACCTGTTAAAAAAACTGATAGTGAATGATGACAGGTGAGATGACTTAGTGGGTAAATGTGCTTGGCATACAAGAGTTTGATCCCCACCTGAAATCATAGGGTGGAGAGAGAGAAAAGACTCCACAAAGTTGTCATCCAAGCTCTCTACCCATGAAACCAACCCGTCACATTATGAATAAAATTAATTTTAAAAAATGATCGTTGGTGTGATATAGAAACATTTTAGGAAGACTAGAGCCAGTCTTCTGGAGAAGTCTGGAGAGATGGCTGCGCAAGCAATTCAGAGCACTTGCCGCTCTCGCAGAGGACCCAAGTTTGGTTCCCAGAACCCATGTCAGGCAGTTCCAGAAGGTCCAATGTCTTCTGCAGGTCTCTGTGGGTGCACACACATAAAAAGCGTAAAAAAAAATAGAAAAAACCCATTCTTTAAAAACCATTACACATTTTTTAAAAGTTAACCTGAAAACACCATGCCTTATATAAGCAATGACGTCTACGATGCTGATCTTGGTGGCTAGCTTGGCACACCTGGGAAGATGGGACCTCAATTAAGAATTACCTCCATCAGATTGGCCCATGGGCATGTCTGTGGGGCATTTTCTTGATTTCTAATTAAACTAGGACGTGGTACCATCCCTAGCAGCTGAGCCTGAGTCATATAAGAATGATATGCCTGGGAACATGCCAGTAAACAGTTCTGTGGTTTCTACTTCAAGGTCCTGCCTCGGCTTCCCTCAAAACTGGACTGTAACCTGTAAGATGAATAAGCCTTTTCCACATCTATGTTGCTCTTGATTATGATATTTATTTATCATACAGAAAGCAACAGGACAGCATTATGTTTGTCTATTAACATAAACTAGTAGACTTTGATCACCTTTTATATGGGTTTGTTGATATTTTCTAAATACATCTTCAAAGTGGTCAGTGTCCTTGTTCACTTTACCCCAACTATGTGGAACATTTCATGCTTCCAAAATGCAGTCTTCCATTGTTGGTACGCGGTTTTATAGATAATGTTAGTTTCTTCTTGCTTGGGTACGAAGGGGCTACACGGCCCTGGTTTTGAAGAGTAACAAAACAGATGGTCAACAGAAATGGAGTGGCGTGGCAATTGAACCCTGTTGAAACCTTACATTTATATTAAGGATTGCTTTGTATTAGATGATTTAATAGTACTTATTTGGTTATAAATCATAGGAAACTTGATTCAAATTGGCTTGGGTGAAAAGGAAGCCCTTGGGATCATCAGCCCATCAACAAAGCATTGAATATGTACAGGAGCTTAAAAGACATAATTGGGCTCTGCCTCTTCTCCACTTCCATCCCTCAATTCCCTTCTGCGGTCAAGAGATGCTGGCCCTAGATTATCTATCAGGTCTCATCATCCCTCTTTTCTTATTGAGGACAAAAAAATCCTCTGCCCGTCCCTTCCATTCAATCTTTCCTCACTTCTGTCAGAAGGCAGATGCTGACTGGCACAAGGCTGCCTACATGCTCTACAATGATTCAAGTGAGCACTTCCTGGGCGGAAATTGTCCTGAAGGTCATAGAGAAGTATAGGGGCTCCCAGAGGGAGCTAGAAGATGGTCAGGCCTGAGTATGCGGCCTTCAGATGTTCACTAGAACGTGCTCTTTAGGGTTTTGTCAACCTTTGGGCTTCTCAAGAGAGCCAGAAAGCTTTCTATTGCAGAGAGACTGTCCCCAAACCTGCAGGCAAAGAATGTAGACACCGATGCCAGGAGGAACCTGAGCAGGCAGGTCTTACCAGAGTCTTCCAGTTTATTAACATAAACAGCACACTCCCTCTGTCTGATCACATGCCTTCAATGATTGTCCCCTGGCCACCAGACCTTTATTTCTAAAGGCTCTTGTGTCACATAAAACCTACATTAACTAGATTTATCATGCTTTTTACTATGTAGTCTGTATGTTGTAATTGGAGCCTGAGTCAAGAACCTCGGTTGAAATGGGTGAAATTACTCTGTTCTCCCTTCGGTATTAGAACATTTCTGAGAGAATGATAAATATGCTTTAGAAAGAGTTAGTGCTTGCCATCTGCTTCCTCCATCCACCTGGGGGATTCCTCTTGCTTTATGCAGGTTGAGTATAGACTTCAAAGGGCCTTTCTGTCTGCGCAGGCATGGGCAAGGTGGTCCTGAAGAGTCGGTGGCCTCGATGGTAGGAAGCTATTAAGTTCAAAAGTGGAGCAGCATGGAGGTTTAGACTGAGGCCCTCAGCAGTCACAGGTACACTGTGCTCAGAAAAGCCATTGCTTAGTCTGGGCATGGAGGCTCCTGTCTGTACCCTGCACTGGGGAAGCTAAGGAAGGTGGAGTACCATGAGTTCTAGGACAGCCTTGGTTATAGTATGAATTGTAGATAAGACTGAGCTACAGAATAAAATCTTGTTTCAATAAACCCACTTTGCCAGATGAAACTAACTTCCTCTGGGGAAGATAAACATGTGTATATAGATATGATCATATTATCTGATTGTATGCAACTGTGAAATCTCAAGAATAAACAAAAAACTTAAGGATATCAAATGCTCAACAAGCATTTTTTAAAAAAAGAAGGGCTCACACTTGGTTTAATTCTCTGTAGCTGAAAGATTTTTTTTGAGTTCCCGCACAGTGGCCCGGTGGTCCCACAGCCATTCAGACCCAAGGAAACACACAGAGTTTTATATTAATTAAAACTGCTGGGCCATTAGCTCAGGCCTACCACT
Source organism: Peromyscus aztecus (assembly GCA_902168405.1). Taxonomy (NCBI): domain Eukaryota; kingdom Metazoa; phylum Chordata; class Mammalia; order Rodentia; family Cricetidae; genus Peromyscus; species Peromyscus aztecus. The sequence continues at coordinate 38,610 of CABHPQ010154795.1, read as the reverse complement.
GACTAGCTCTTATACTTAAACTCAGCCTATTTCTGTTAATCTATATGTCACCACGTGTTCTGTGGCTTTACCTATGTGTCATTACATGCTGCTTCCTGGACGGCGGCGGACTGGCCTCTCCTGACTCAGCCTTCCTCTTCCCAGAATTCTTGTCTGTTTATCCTGCCTATACTTCCTGCCTGGCTACTGAAACAGTCTTGAAGGCCATTATCACATGAGCCCCAGGGGAAACCCTGGAGGCCAGTAGGAAGATCCAGGGGGTGTCACTAAGGCAGAAGCTGAGTAGAGCCTTAAGGAGAGCAGGAGAATGGTTTGTGACCTCATTCAAGGAACTGTTTGGATATCACCTCAACCAAAAGACCTCATCATGGCAGTTAACCTCAAAGGACTCCAAAGTCCCGGAAAGCAAGCCAAGTCCAGAGGACACAGACCTTGGCATGCTCACCTCCGTCTTGGCCATCTCCAGCCTGGGGAGACAGAGGTGGTAGGAGGAAAGGAGAAGTCCTTCAGCTGTAAGAGAAGCTCTTTCCTTGTCCATATTGGTCTCTTCACAGAAGGCCCAAGCTAGGAGGGAGGAGAAGAAGAAGGGATAAAGTCCAGAATTGTTGAGTATACTTTTAAACTAGTAAGTTGATGAGATTGAATTATTGTTATTATTGAAAAGGACTGGCCTATCTTCCTTTCCTGAGAATGGCCAGAACCATCAGGTGATGTCTTGGAGATACCTCATAGGTTCTTGACCCCTGAGAAGGGCAGGGTTTTGCCTGTGTGTTTCTTTCTGTGGTCTGTGGAGTTCCTGCCCTTTCAGCTCAACAAAGGAGGCCTGGGAAGTTCTGTTCTCATAATTACATTAGTAATTTCACACAGAAGGTATCTTTCTTAACCTTGTCTTTAAAACAATTAAGTAAGAAGTTAAAAAGCCTTCAAAGGGTTTTTATTAACACCATAAAATAAATTATGTTAATACTAGAAAAAAACTTTATGAAGATGTTGCCTGCAAGACTCTATGTGTGGCAACAGGACATATTGGGTAATGAAGGAAACCCATCACCACACTTGGGACCCAACCTGGAGCAAGACTTCCCCTTGGGGAAAATTGAATCTCAGCTGTGGTAGCTTATCCAATCAAGGTCATACCAACATTGTTAAAGAGAGGAAATTAAATGCACTAACAGGAAAGTTTCAAAGTAAAGTTCAGAGTACATCAGGGTTGTGACAGAAACTAATACTAAGGAAATTCACAATTTTAGCTGACCTCCCATTTGCAGACTCAAAAAACAAAAAAAGGAAGTGGCTAAGAAGACCCCTGGTGAGTCCAGGTATTGGAAGTCAGCCTAAGCTATAAATTTCCCTGTTTTCATTAGCTTGGATTACGGCCCAGCATTTTTTGAATGCCCTTGTAGGCAAATGAGCTTCTTCTCCTTTCTTTCAAGCTTCATTCTTCTGTGATCAGTAATCACACATTCTTTTCCTATTTTATATCATTTTACAGTGAAAGACAAACTTATCCATTATCTCATAATCGCCTATCTCCGTCTTGTATCACAATACTTGCTTTGTGTTGCAAAGCATTCTTCTAAGGATTGACTGAAACTGGTTTAGCTGGTTTCCTTGTGGTTAAAACCAAGGTAGCTTACAAATGGAATCTCAAAGATTTATTTTCACAAGTGAGTGTCTTTGTTACATAACTCATATCACAGGAGGTACAGGAACAGCAATGATTTAAAAAAAAACCTTTTCTCCCTCCCTCCCTCCCTCCCTCCCTCCCTCCCTCCCTCCCTTCCTCCCTCACTCCCTCTCCTCCCCCTCTCCTTCTCCCTCCCTTCCTTCCTTTTTCTTTCTTTCTTTCTTTCTTTCTTTCTTTCTTTCTTTCTTTCTTT